>JAFIDM010072616.1:8608-19988 GCA_023159025.1 Thereuonema tuberculata
TGGGACAGTTCTGTAGAGAAAGAGCACATTTGGGACAACTATTTAAATGACTACATGGTAGAAATACAACAGCAATTTCTTCTTGCAGACAGATTTTACATAAATACGTTTTCTTTTGATGTCGATTTTCTTTTTTGAGAGTTTGATTTTTTGTTTCATTAATCAATTCTTTATCTTCGTCATGTATTACAGTTTCAATGGAAGCTGATTGTGACAGTTTCTCTGTTTGATTTGTAATAGATTCGGATTCCAAAGAAATAATACATTCATTAGAATTAGGTTTCAATGAAATAACACTTTCCTTTGAAGTGGATTCCATCGAAATAAGATCTTCCTTAGAATTGAGTGTTTGTTGATTCTGACTATGTTGGATTGTTTGAATCAGTTGATCATTAACTTTCTCTTCTAAAATTTTCATAATCGTAGGAGTTTGTTTAATACACGTTAAATTGTACTTAACCGTTTCGATAAATTTTCTACCTTTCATTAAATTTACATATGCACAGTTGCTAAACCATTTGGAGTGTTCGATCCAGGGGTCATCTTCCTGTTGCCAATTTCTCAGACCACCATCACAATAAAAACACTTTACGTGATCGCTAAGGCCAACATAATAGAATCCAGCATCAGCCAAAGCTTTTGGTTTCTGGTATTTATTTATCAAGATACAAGAAGCAAAAGACTGAAGTCTGGACTCTAGGGTTACATAACTGGGATGTTTAGGGCCATGAATTCTTATATGAACTCCCAGTTCTTCTAATTCCTTAACGGTCACATATCTTTTTTCGGTTTCGGAAAACCAATGAAAATTATTTAAGCTTGTAATATCACGTCCATAATTTGAAGATATGTCAATATTACCTACATTTTCACCTTGTACAAAACGACAATTAGGAAAATGTCTACGGTGTTCATTCATAGCTTTGTCTTCGGGCTCCCAGGATCCTATTATTCCTAGACAAAACACACATTGTACTTTATCTGCGTCCTTCAAATAAAAGAATCCGGCCTTTGATAGATCTTGCGGAGTGACAAAAGTCAAAGGCCAACCAATAAATGTTTTTAATCTCTCTGATTCTTGTATTAAAGCTTCAAACGTAAACCAAATTTTGGTGTCTTGATTTATATTGTTCTGAAATGGTACAGTCGGTAAATTCATATTTTTTGAACTTTCGGATGAAGTGAACTGAAAGTTGTCTCTTTTAATCATAACTTGGATCTGTGAAATGAAAAAAAAAAAAATTTGTTTACTATTTGGTCATGTAAAAGAGATTCAGAAACAGTCATATCAACAACAAATAAAAGATAAATAAAATAAATAATTGTTCTTCACTGTATTCAATAGTGTTTACAAATTTCATCACACTTTAATTTAGAACATGTTAATTTTTAACTAATTTTGGAAATTAGATTGATTACTTTGGAAGAATATCGAGAAAATTTTCGATTCTCTTTTTAAAAATATAAGTTTTTGACTAATTTCACAGGTCTGAAATCGATGCTAGTCGAAAATATACAATTCGTTTCACTAACTGATATTGTATTCAACTAAGGAAAAAGAACTTGTTCAGATAAAGTGTAAAGAAATTGAAGAACGTTTCTGTTTCTCGTTTTAGTGTAACTTAACTTTTGTTAAAAGATCGTTTCAGTATGTTTGAATTTTTATATTCTTGAATGAATGTAACTTAAACTTTTGCTATCGGTCAGAAAAATTTCATGAATGTTATTGGCACATTTCATAAACAAACATGCATCCTATTGGATGATAAAAGACAAAAGGCACAGTTGATTTTAGCATCACATGGGGAATAAGAGATACATACAAAATTTTAAAAAAAAGAAATTCTATTTTCAATTAAAAAAAAAATAAATCATTAAAATCTTACCTTTTTCTCTCTCTCTCTTTCACTGGGGAAAGCAGAAAAAGAAATGTCTGTGTCTCAGATATAACGACAATTGTGACTAAATGCTGAGTTACATAAACACCGTTACTTATACTTTTAAATTTCTCCCTCTTTAGACAAAAATTGTCCTCAAGCCAGTCCTATTGTCTCAAAAGATACATAATGGCTGAGTGAGCTATTTTCAACTCGACTAACTTGTTTACCATCTCACCCCCCAGCTCGAGGCAAAAATACCACTTATAATGTCTATTACCCCTATCCCTGCAAGTCTGTATTTTAATGGACATTCCTTTTATGATGCATTTTTCTCATCAATCAATGATGTTTGTTAGCGAAGGTGAACGTTTATGTCATTTATTCTCACATTTATCACTCCGCAAAACGCGTTAATGGATTTTTGACATTACTTTTATTTCGTCCGATAAATCAAGAAAGTTACATTGTTTGTCAAGATCATAATCTTACACGTGAGTCTTAGTTCAACCACTAAGATTCTAGAAGACATAACCAATAGAATTCATAGCGTGTTAATCACGTGCCCTGAGCCCAATAATGTACGTGTACACATTTAACCAATAGGAGTTGACTTTGTTGTAGTAACGTGTATATAAACAGTTTGTTGGCAGTATTCTGGACATCATTTCCCACAGAAAAATGATTTTTCAACTACGAAACTTTGCAGAGAATCGTAGACTCTCATCAATGGTAAGATATTTTTTTTTTCTTTGTTGTTTAAGTTTGTTTCTTTTTTAAATAGAATTATATATGGTATGTTGTATTGTAAAGTTTAAATAATATTCTTAATTCAGAACTTGTATTTTTTTTCCGATCGGTTTAAGTTTTATTTCTTTCTAAATACAATTAGATTTGTTGTTTGGTAAAGTTTAAATAACATCACTAATTCAGAACTTGTATTTAAATTATTTTTTTTTTAATTCGATGTTTGAAACACTTTTACAATTGAACAAGCATTTACAAAAAAATTTTTTTTTTCATTTCCAGAATTTACCGACCACATCAATGTTACAAACAATGTCCAACTCGAAAACATTAGGGGAAAATATCGTGTTGGTCATGAACGAAAATGTTATTAGACTGCAGAAACATTTTTATTCGAAACAAACACACAAATTTGAACCTCTCGGCGACGGATTAGAACTTGATGAAGAATCACTAAAAGAAATTTTAGAAGATTTTCAAACCATTACGAATGCCTATTGCCAAGCGGAACGAGCTACAAAAGGCAATAAGTTGCCAGAATTGTCAGCTTTCCAAACGGCTAGTGGGATTTTAATTCAACTAATTCAACCTTCCGTTTATGAAGTATGTATCCAAATCACTGATGGAAGCAGGTTTATACAGATGAAACGTCCGACATGGAGAAATTTCAAACTGGCATTACAATCACCACCTTTCGCCCAACACATCCCCGAACGTACTTTTCAGGAAGAACCCGAAGACAATTATGTCCCTTTGAAAAAATGTAAGAGACATGACTTTCAATTTGATGCCACAGACAGTTCTGACATGGAGTCCATGTTTTATAAAGCCTAAAACCTCTTATATATATATGTAACTTTTCTTTTTTATATAATGAAATAAAAATATACTTAAAAGAGCCAAATTTGTATGGATTGTACTTCTTTCCTTACCTAAAAACATTATCAATAAGAAACAACCAACACCAAATAGTAAATTATTTTTTTTCATTCCAATAGAAACAATAATATATTACTAGTTTATTTCTTAACATATTGTTTAGGGAGAATTAAACGTATCAACATTAAAATATTCTACAAGTCAAGACACTTAATACTTTATTTTTTATCACATCCATACAAGTTGGAAAACATCATCAGACAAGTTCCAACAGAAAATGTTTACACCAAAACGTCACTTCCTTAATTAAAAAATATCCTCATTAAAGACACATAATCCATTATTTCTTAACAGTAACCTTAGGAAGAATTAAAAATGATATCATTCAATTCTCTACAAAAAGAAATCAAAAATTAGAGATATCACTCCCTAATTTAACCCATTGGATACAACTAAAACGCAAATTAATTATTAATAATTATAGAAATTAATATTCGTCACCTTTAACTCTTTGGCTACGAAAAAAACCTCAGTCACCTGACCTTTATGTAAAAGATATTCATTGAGTATCAAAATAACCCTTTGATCACGAATAAGAATTATATTAAATCATTAAAGTAAAAACCCTCAGTCACCTGACCTTTATGCTAAAAAAATATGTCAATGTGTACCTGAATCGCTCGAATATGCAATTTTTTTGGATTATGCAAATGATATGCAAATTAGCGACTGTATCGCCGGATTTTGAGGGACTGAAGTAAAAACCCTCAGTCACCTGACCTTTATGCTAAAAAATATGCAAATGTGTACCTGAATCGCCCGAATATGCAAATTTTTTGGATTATGCAAATGATATGCAAATGAGCGACTGAAGTGCCCTCTTTTGAGGGACTCAAGTGCCCCCCTTACTACTCCTGTGCAATTAGAACCAGCTAACTCAGCAGCTTTCATGTGATATTCTTCATAGCTATCGCGTCTTGTTCTTATGAAGCTTGTAAACGACGCCAGTGCTGTATTCACGTCCAATCTAAGGTTCTGCAGAATTCACTAGTTTTGTTTACTGACCCAAGATATCTTCCCAAAATACTGAGATTAGTCCCATTTCCAACTTTGACATGTTGTTATGCAAACTTAGAGCAGTAACACGTGATTTTCCTGAATCTTCTTTGTCCTGTGAAATTTCAAAAAGTGCATTTTTATTTCTCTATAGCCTCGCAAAAGGGCTTTTGTAGCCAGTAGCGTACCAAGGGGGAAGCGGTCCGCCCCGGGCCCCCGCCTGGGAGGGGCCCCACCAGCCTTATTTCCTTTTTTTTCTTTTTGGTTGTAAAAGCAAGCCTATGGGGCCCCACCAGCCTTATTTCTTTTTTTTTTTGGTTGTGGAATAATGGAACTCCCGCCCCGGGCCCCCAAAGGCGTTGATATGCCACTGTTTGTAGCATCTGATCTGCATGACCAACGTTTATTGTTGTATGTTTTGGCACGAGAATGGGTTTTTGCATCGGAATTTTTCAAGCAATAGGTTAAAACTTTATATCTGTTAGTTGAGGCCATAAAATGTACAAAAAGTTCTTCCAAAAAGGCAAAAAAACTTACAGCACTCAGGCAGCACTCGGCAGCAGCCTGCACTACAAGATTGAGTGAATGCCCAGGACAAGGTACTCATACTGCTAATTTATTTTCTGCCATTACCAACGCTTGAAGGCCATTGTACTTTCCGCTCATTGAAGAAGCGTTATCGTAAGTTCTTAATGTCTATTTCATTCTCCTTCAAAGACTTGTTCAAGCCTTGAAATATATCTTCAGCTTTGTGGCCCTGGTTAGGCATGAATATTACAAATCTTTCAACAGGAATTCCTCTTTCTTTTTATGTCGATTAGTTTGTATTTTGTGGCGGTCCATAATACTAGATGAGTTTTTTCGGAAAAATCGAAAAATATAAAAAAACGACATATTACAACTTTACTTTATTCTATTAGAAACATGTTAATATGAAACAGTAGGCCTACATTATACATTATTAATGGTTTTATTCTTACTTTCTTACCGGGTTCCGTGTGAATAAAATATTTCAGGACCAGGACCCAGGAGCAGTTAATCACTATTTATTTCTACACACACTGCCTATTGAACAAACTACTAACTTGAACATTAAAACTAAACTATACACACTAATTAGTAACTTAACTATTTGGTTATTATTTATGTTAAACTATCGTGAACGCTTGCTTGAACCACTATGCTGAAGATGACGAGTGCGCCTTCCTTATATGCGACAGCAATGCCTTCTAGAATTGTCTCCCTTGCGCTCCGTGTTTTCTGTCGCCTTCGCGAAACTTCCGGCTGGCAGATTGTGGGAGATATTCTTGCCAGGCTGGTCAAACACCCAAACACCACATTAAGTTAAACCAAATGCAAACGATAAATGATGATTACGATCACCAAACTTTTAAACTATTTATTTACTAAAACAAAAAAACCTGATTTTAAAAATTGATGCAGAATCATTTTTCACGTGGACAGTGGTCGCGGGATCCTTTGTGGTGCGGGCCCATAGGCTGCAGCCTAGGTAGCATATGCTTAAATCCGGCCCTGGCAAGATCCCTGGACACAGCAAGGACTGTTCTTGTTCCTGAAGACATTAAAAGAATGAAGGTATCCATGAGGAAGTTTTCATCATCGCTGATTACAAATATGTAACATCAAACATGTTAAAAGTATTTAGAGTTACTTCAGACCACCAATAAAAAGACAGAGGCCACCGTTGGAGAGCGGATTCGCTGTTAGTAATTCCAATAATCTTTACTTGTCCCAACATTCTTGAGAATGGTCTGCATCTACTTGGTTGAACTTTTGTGCTGTCCTTTTCACTAGAAATTGTCCAGCTCAAAAAGCTGTAGCAATTTCCTTTGGAACTGAATGCATTTCAGTAATAAACTTATAAGTTTCCAATGACTTGAAGTATGTTGTGCGATCATAATATCCTATGAGAAGCAACATTGTTGTTAAACTGTTTAAATACAAGTTCGACAAACTGTCTCTTATGCTCCTCGTGAACTGAAGAAGAACAGAAATCATTTTCATGTACAGCAACTAAATTTCAAGTTCCAGTGGCTGTATATGAACATTTTGAAACAAGTTTGTTGATTCAGAAGCCGAAAACGATGTTAATTTCGCCAACTTTTTCAGCTTCTGAATCAACAAACTTGTTTCAAAATTTTCTGATTTCGCTTATTGGAAAAGAAGTTAATCACTTGTAGATGATATCATCTACAAGTTGAGTAAATTCATCATAAACACCATCTGCTTCTTCTGAAAACGAAGCAGGAGAATTTTCCGTAAGGTTTGATAAGGGATCTTGTGAACTCTCACATCTTCGGAAAACGCCTTGTCTTCCACCGCCTTCAATGCAAATCCCTTCCTTAGATGGCCACTTTCATCCATATTTCTTAACAAGCTAGAGCCACTCTTATGTTACCCTCTGGAAGTTCATGGGTACGTTTTCCACCCTTTCTCAATATTATCCGCTGCTAAATTCTTCATTTGACCAATTTCTTTCTAACAACTTGTTTAACGAAAAGAAAAAGAGATTTTACGTGCCTGATGATTCAATGAAAAGATCTTCTGAGTCTATCACCGGGGAAGTTAGGCTGGCTGATGAGTTCTAAAAAGGATGAAACGGTTCGTCCCAGTCTTTTCCCGATGGCAGACTCAGGGTGCGAATCCTTTCCTCTCTTGTCATTTGCATTGTGCCTTCGTTTTTGCTCTTTTCAACTTGTTTTAACAGTTGACCAGATATTACATCACAACATATCACATTAACGTAAAAACTCAACGTTTCACAACTAATTTTGATAATAAAACTGTAAAAATATATGCTAATTTAAAGCTTTTTAAGCGTTCTACAACTTTTATTTGGGTTTAGAAAATTTTAAAGCTAAAAGAAATTAATTTTGGACCAAAAAAAAAGATTTTTCAAAGGTTTTTTTTTTCCCAAGTTTCCAAGTTTTAAAATGCGGGAAAATCAAGAAAACCGTTGATTTTAGGACAAAACTGAATTTTATTTTAAGAAAGCAAAAAGACAAGCATTTTAAAAAAAGAATCTGGACATTTGGCTCAACGATTTTCAAGATATAACCCAACAATTACACGCAGGCAGAGAGAGACCAAATCTATCCTCCCATCCACTCTCCCTTCTCCTTTTTTGTATTCTCTAGATTTATATAAATAAATATAATAGGTGCCAAAATGTTATACGATTTCCTGCCACAAGTCAGAATTTCAGATATTTTTTTATAGACTGTAAGAGATCAAGCACAAACTAAACACAGCAGAACTTACAACCAATTCAAAGAACGATGAATACACCAATGGCACTAGAAATTACTACAAAATAAACTGTTTATTTTACTATTAAAATAAAAATAAACGATAAAAGATTTACATAAAAAGTCATTGCTTAGCCTCAGCTTTTCACAAAAAGGATATTTTATATAATAACAAATGTAACTTGTGTAAATCATAATAATATCACAATAAAAAAATGAAAATAAAAATTGGCCTTTTATTCTTAATTTATATATTGTTGTTTTTAATAAGGAGGGCCTTTGTTTTGTTGAAATTTGTTTTCTTGACTTGTCTTTTGAGATCACTGAACTGTAGATACTGGGCTTTATTTTTTGTTTTCTTTTACGTTTTTCAAAGGCAATTTATAACTTTATATGTTATAAATATACATAATAGTTGCCATGACATCCATAATGGCCCTGGCGTGGCTCAATGAAGTAACGTCATGGAAGCAAGTGGAAAATACGTATTTGGAAATCATCGTTTAATAAGAGGAAATGTAATGTAGACAAGGAAGAAAATGGACCACAGGAATACTCAATACACATTGCTAACATCTCTCAAAGTAATCTCCAAGATTGTCCATCGTACATTGCCAGAGTTTGGGAACTGCTCTCCAACGCCATCATTCTTCACGATAATGCCACATGTCACACAGCAGCTCCTTCAGAGGCTTTGTTAGGTCGATGGGGATAGGAAGTCTTGAACACCCTTCGTATTCGCCAGACCTGAATCCATGCGACATCTCAAGCTGCAGTTGCGTGGGAAACGATTGCCAACAAAGATGAATTTTTTTTTTGGTGTTTCGGTAAGAAGTCACATGCGCCAATAGTATTCTCCGCCTTCCCAAACGCTGGTAACCTACGGTGGACAATCTTGGAGATTATTTTGGAGCTCTTAGCAATGTGTATTGAGCATTCATGTGTTTCTTTTTCTTCCTTGGCTACACTGCATTGCCTTCTTAAACGATAATTTCCAAATACGTATTTTCCACTTGCTCTCATGACGTTCCTTCACTGACCCAGATCCCGTTATTGGGATCAATCAGAAGAACATCCAACAAGCTTTCAAACGTGTATTCTGGAATTGTAGTAGTGACGCATGTTTGGCAGATAAAAAGTAGTTGCCAGGACTTCCATAACGGTCCACGTATATACTGTATACAGTGTATACCTGAAATATGCTGCCAAACTTAAAGGTTGTATTCGATCATGCAAAACAACGATGTCATGTAAACATGGGTCTGGAAATGCTTTATTTCCAAGATATGAACGATGCAATAATTTCAGCCGTACAGCTCGACGACTCCTGAACCAATATTATCCTGACCGTTGGATTATAAGAGGGGACCAACAGCATGGCCTGCTCGTTCCCCTGATTTAAACCCTCTGGACTATATCGTATGGGGTTATCTTAAAGCATTACTGTACACCACACCGGTTCCTGACGCCCACGCACTGCATGATTGCATAGTGGATGGGTGCAACACAATTCGACGTGCATCTGGCATCTTCAACCGTGTTCGGCAGTCGATGGAACGACGTTGTGTTGCGTGCATTGCGTCCGGTGGAGCACTTTCTGTGAAACTGAGCGACTTTACGGCCAACACCTCTGTATTGTTGCATCGTTCATATCTTGGAAATAAAACATTTCCAGACTCATGTTTATATGACATTTATTCGTTGTTTTGCGTGATTGAATACAACCTTTAAGTTTGGTAGCACATTTCAGATACACCCTGTACATGTATATATAAATTAAATTAGATTAATTAACATTTTTAGCAAAGAAAGAACATCTAATTTATTAAAATTTTGAAGAATTATGCATTCTTAAGCCTATTTTACCATTTCATTACAGAAACTTAGAAAATTGATACACAAGTGCTATCATGCAGGTCTAGATTATTTGAGGCGTAAGACGACTTCACACAAAGCGATTGTTTTAGTTTGAAGAGACTAAATGTAGAAGAGACGCCTCACCTAAAGAAAAATGCTGTAGATTTAAAGGTATGAACTATTTATTTATTATTTTATATTTCTTCTACTTTCTGATACCATACATTTTTATTTATTAAAAGTGTATCAGAAAGTAAAGAATATGTAAAGTAATACAACTATCAAAATATTAATTTGTTTTAAGTTTATTAATTTTACAAAGAGAGTATTTTGGTCATTCACGTGATAGTTTAGGGCAGATTCCCTTAAGAAATAGAGGCACCGTGTCCTTATTACCTTATCTCCTCTTCCACACATATTTATACTGCCATTGTACAGTATAGGCTACGTATCTCATATATTTATAGGTTCAGAGAACGACCAGGCTTATATGAATTTAAAGGTCTTTTATCTTGATTGTGGGATGAATTAGACGCTTAAGAATAAGGTCTTTTGAAACACTTGAAATGTTCATCTCGCCTTATTTGACAACTGGAAGATTTCGTGCCAGTCTAAAATGAGACAATAGTCTCTGAACTGACAATTGGCAAGTTTTCTTATGTAAAACAGCTCTTGCTCTGCATTAATGGACCACTTGAGGATAAGCGGGGCTTGGTAGTTACAAAATATCCCACCAGGCTACTGCTTGGCTTGTAGATATAGAGGAAATATTATATTAAAGAAGGATATTCTAAGAGTTTTTACAGAATTATTATAATAAGGAACTGCACAGCACTGAACCATTCCTGAAATATCAAAAATCGACGATTTTTTTGAGTAATTCACGCTAAATTATATGTTTGTTTATCCCACAAGATCTCGCAGCATGTGCTTACATGTCGGACGTGACGTCGGTAGGGGCGTAAACCTCAAGTACTCCATTGTTAAGATTCTGACTAAATCTTCCTTTGTCTTGGTTTGAAAATGGTTGATTACTTTGTTTATATATATTAAATGATGAACTTTTGCAAAGTGTTTGAAATATTACTTACGAGAGAGATGCTATGATAAAAAGAGGTTGGAGTAAGTTTTATTTGGGTGTAGGGTTTTTCTAGTTTGAAAAGAAATTTTGTACAGATCCTATTCATAAAAAACGATTTATTTTCAACGTATTTTATAACAGAGAAGTGATGCTCCCTCACAAGGGTGGATGGGGAGTTGAGGTTAGGAACACACCCCTTCCCCCATTGCATCTGGAAATGGAAGACTCTAGGATTTTGGACCTGTTTTTTGTTTTGGTTTAAAATTTCAGCTGTTGTCTGTAACCTTTCCCCCATACGCGAAATTAAGCGATTTTTTTTTGTTTTGATTGAACGATCATCTTGAATCTTGGATACACCTATAAGAGAGGCCTATCAATTCAGTCAATTCGGATGAATATGTCCCTCTCCTAATAACTTTTGAATTGCTCAATAGATTTTTAAGAAACTCTCTTTTACATTTGAAATCTTTTCCAAGTTGGATCCTGTCGAAAAATGAGAGCGAGAAACGACAAGAATTTTCACTAAAAAGCATTGAAATCTAACCAATGGATTTCTATCCTATTTCATCACAACGCAAATTAATTGTTTTTTTTTAGCTTTTTGATTCTTAAAG
>JAFIDM010072616.1:20088-37596 GCA_023159025.1 Thereuonema tuberculata
AGTAAAGTTTTCTAAGTTATTCGATAATCGTAAAAATTACTGCACACGCCTTCAAGAATAATCGTAGGGAGGAAAGAATTTTGTATGAATTGTTGCTTATTTATAAAAACCTCATCAATTCAATTTTTAGAATAGATAAAAAGTAGGACAACATTTCACATTTTACATGTGTACAATTAGAAAAAACGTTCTTGTCGGGCATTAAGTGTTCAAATGACAATCCCATTGCTGCTTCAACTGGAAGAAGACAGTTTCAGCAATTACAAGTATTTTCAAAGAGTTTAATATTGGGATTCAGTAATTGCAGAATTATGGATGGATCAGTGAAGATCTGAGATGTTTGGGAGGTACGGTAGGGAAGGGATCAATGTTAATCACAATTCTTTTAAAACTATTGGAAAAACTTTGCATTAAATTCATTATCCTTAAAGGATTTTGACCTCAGAAAAGAGATGGAAACGAATTATTCCATTGTAATAAATTCCATTTTCTGTTAATATTAATATTAATATTCTGTTAATATTAATGCGTTTATATTAATAGAAATGGAGGTTTTTTTTCTTCTTCAAATGCTATATTTTTGAATTTGTATATCTTTTTTTTTTTAATATACAGGTAGTCTGAAAGTTACGTCTCCTTATTTTCAGATTGACGCCGTAACTCGAAAATGTCCTTGAGTCAATTACTGCTTTTTTTTTTTTCGCTTAAGGATGCACGTATTACACCGAAGTTGTAATACATGTCCGTAACTGATGTAAATGAAGCATTTGTAAACAAGTGACAACTATGAGTGAGATGTAGCGTTTTGCAAGAGCCGTAACTCCGAAGCAAGCACCACCGCATCTTAAGAGGAACGATAACAATTCAAAAATCCGAAATGCCGTAACTCGAGATAACTGCATCTCGACTGTAAGCATTTTTTTTTTGGCAACCGAAAAAATACGAAAACATAGAAGACATTTTTGTCCTCTAATTGATATTAGGGAAAAAAAAATCACGAATAAACATCTTCCACGTTTTTATTCCTAATCCAAAGCAAGGACAAACCGAAATTTATCAATAATGTTGTGTTGTTCTTGGGTCGTCAATAATGAGAGTGGACGGTTTTAAACAGGTAACACATTTCACTAACTTTATTTACAAAAACAGGGGTGTATATACAAGTGCGGCCGATTCTCAAATCAGTGCCCATCTCATCCAGGTCCGTCTGTGCAGGAGGACCAATCAGAGGAGACCAGAAATGGTCATACGATACCAACTAATCCCCTTAATCTTTTGTCTTTGAACCTCGTATCAATATTTCACGACAATCCTCACAAAAATAATCGATAAGTAACCAAAGTTAACAGCTTAAGACAAGAAAACAGAACGAAAATAATAAACTTATGTAGGTTGGCTTTACTGTTGAAGGAAACAGGGCCGCCCCGAGGGTCTGCGAGGCCCCAGACAAATGTACTTAGCCGGATCCTTATTAGGGAATGTTGTGATTCCTAATTTACTAAAAGACACTGTTTTTATTTTTCCTTTTAAGTTTCTTAATACTTTGACAAAATGCCGGAGTGTTTATGTGTTTTTCTCCAAATTTAAAATGTTTTTCATTATTCTGCTTGAAAACGAGATGTAGACTATCTTGAAAGTACTCGCATTTTATTGTATTTTTATTTATGTATTTAAATTAGAACTGTATGGTGGCCAGAATCCACTCATTTCATATTAAGAAACACACGTAGCAATGTGTTTGTACGTCTGTTAGTTTTAAAAATATGTTGTATAGGGACAGGCCCTAAGGCCGGCCCTTAAGGGAAGTAGTGGAAAATGCAGTTTTATTTTTGAAGCAATCAATGTCAAGAAACATCGACTTTTTTAACCTAATAATATTAGAAAAAAAATAGTTAACAATAATATAGGATGAATGTGCTATTATTTAGTGCATTACGAGCCTAAGTGGAACTCAAAGGAAGAGTTCAATTTGCTCTTTTGTTTTCCCGTTCCACTCGACAAAGGTGACGATAAAACCAAGAGTCCACTTTAGACTACAAACATGACACAAATAAACAAACGTAGAGAGACGTGATTCCCTATTTTTTTCTTTATTTTCTTCTCCTTTTCTGCGGCCAAAAAAAAAACCCAAACAGTTCCCTATGGAGAATCTTCCACTTTTTCGTCGTGACTTCCTGCACTGGGTAGATTCACGTTCGTTTCAAGTTTTATAGGTGAATGAACTAAAACATCCTAAATTTAACTGTCTTTTCTAACGTTGCAAAAATAGGCTTTTCTTAATCCATTTCCGGAAACAATAAAAAACTGAGCCACAAGTGGCGGGAAAACCTTGGAGTACTTATAAGCTCATAAAGAATTGGCCAAAGAGATGATGGACAGTTTTAAACTTAACCAGCAAACTTTCAGGTTGTTGAATCTTTCAGTTATTTATTATTAGAACAGGCTTTTAACGAGAATTTATATCTACGTCGACGGAAAGTTCTAGAATAAACGTTTCAGGTAATGTAAGTAAGTTTGAGTTACGGTGGTGTAATTATTTGCAATGGCTGCTAAACCTAGGACCTTATCAACAAATCCAACATGTAGCGGATTGTAATAATCTTAACCTATTACTTTCATCTCTGTAGGATAAATGGTTTTTACTATACTGAAACTCTATTGACATTCCTTGCATTATTCCATACTTGAAAATGAACAGAACTTTACTGTGGTAGAAACCAACTGAAGAAGAACAAGGGAAATCAGAAACATAAGCATAATTGCTATTGTTTTGTTTATTATAGTTCCTTTATTGACAATTGTATTTCTAAAACTTTTGATTTTTAATACTCTTTCTCTCCGATTAGATAATCTGTAATATCTTTTGACAGCTAGGCTTACTGTATGGGTATTGTCTCTTCCGGGTACAAGAGCGAATGAAATACCGTGATGATAAGATGTCCGACAAAAATTTATACTAGACTCTACAGGATTTTTTGCTTCCGGTTCGCATATAAAACAAATTTAAACTTTCGCTAACATATTACGTTCGGTGATTGATATATTGTTTCATGTTTGTTTTTAATTTATTTTTATTTTATTCTGAAGTTTTTGGGAAGAAGATATGATGTATGTTTATATTATCTCCTTAACGCCTGTATACTTGACTAAACTAATTTACTAAATTTAAAAATTACTTAAAAATTACATAAAAAGTTAAAAGTTAGAATTAAAAATTAAAATTTAAAATTAAGTTCTAACTTTTAACTTTTTATGTAATTTTTATGTAATTTTTAAATTTAGTAAATTAGTTTAGTCAAGTGTACAGGCATTAAGGAGATAATATAAACTTTCACAGTACATGTAAAACCTACTATATGATATGATGTCTGTCTTTTCCATTTTATTGTTAAGCTTGAAAAAGAAAGCCGCTGAGGCTTTCGAAATATTGTGATTAATGGAGAGTATGCTGAGTTTACTTTATTCAAGATGAATTTGGTTACAAATATAAACTTTAGTTTCATTGGACAAAAACGAAGGACTAGTAGACTATGGAGATCAATGATATTCACGCTGAAAAGATTCACATCTAAAATTAAACAATTTGTAAAGAAAATTCTGATAAATTCGTTAGAAAAAAGAGGAAAAAAAAAAAAAGAAAGCTGTCAATACTACAAGTATTTTATTATATTATTGATGAGAAAAAAAAACCAAGTTCCTTTCCATAACATTCTTTTCTATGGCTCTTATTTGTATTGTATCCAGAAGACTCCTAGAATAACATAGATCTATGATTAAAATTTAACTGAAGCTTCCTAATATAAAATAAAAGTCATATAGTAAATGATGGGAAGTAAAGAGAAACGACAAAGTGCCTTCCTTGATCTTTGTTTTAGAAGCAAAGAAAGTTGATGTTGATGCAGATAGAAGATACCAACGAGGACTTGAAACAACTTTTTGCAGTTTGGACTACTTGTGACTGTAGCAGCAACGTTTTAGTAAATGTATCAGAGGGTGAAGATGGATGATCGTAATCTTCAGAGTTTGGAACTTGAGTCAGAATTCTTATGCTTATGGAATCAAAAATTGCAATACCTAGAGATTTCAAATCTCCCTGTCATTGATATCTTTACGATCAAATGCTAAAGCATTTTTAAGATTTTATTTAAATAAATAAATTAATTAACAAGTAAACTTTTTATAATAAAAGATCTTCAACATCTCATAATTAAACGTAATATTTTACATTTATTATTAAAAGAAAATTTTCGAGGCGAATATGCATTCCCTCTTTCTCAAGTCTATTTACAACAATAAGTTAGCGAAACTTATTGTTGTAAATAGGCTTGAGAAAGAGGAAATGTAAAATATTACGTTTAAATGTGAGATGTTGAAGATCTTTTATTACAATAAATATTGTAGGAGAAGGGACCTACAAAAAGATATGGAACAATTATATATAAAGTAAACTTTTTTGATGTAGTTTTTTAAAAAAGGCCAGATACACAATAATTAAAAAACATTAAGGCATAAACATGTGTTTTTACACATTAAAATCTCGAAACCAGGTTTCGATCGGAACTGACGATCTTTTTTCAAGTCAAATAAACTTTTTTTCTTTTTTTTTTTATTCATTATTGTTTTCGATTCCTATTAAGGAAATATTATTAAAAAAATAAAATAAAATAATAATATTGTGGTTGAAAGAAAGATTTGGCCGAAAAAAATTTGAGAACCACTGTTTTAAACCATAATTAAACTTTAAACATCCAAAATTAAACCTGTAAGATCGTATTAAGCAAATGCACGTGAAGTGTTCTGAAATTACTGACATGAATTGTTTGTGGAATTTTTTCGGTGAATTCCAATTTTCCAATGAACCATTGTTAGCGGGGGATTTCTGTTCATTTCCCCCAAATTGGAAGAATTCTGTTTAATCTGGTTGAAATCCCGTTGTTTCGAAACCCCCAGTCGTCGACAACCATTCGGGGTGGTCCTCTCGCGTGATCGCGCCGTCACTTGTAGGTGGATCGATGGCTCGGAGTGACGTGGCCGCTCGCGCATGATCCCCTGCCGCGTGGCCCAATCAGACCACCCCGCAAACGGCCGGCCACTCGCCGAAAACCGTCGGCCACGGATCGCAGCGGGGTGCCGGGCTGACAGAGCCCAAACGAAAAGCCGACCAAAGTGGGACCGGCACGAGTGAAGGCTCGCAGCGGGGAAAAGTGGACGGACTGGAACTCTTGAGCCACACAACGGAGTTAGTGCCATTAATAAAGATGAGTTAAAAAGAGCAGCAAAACCGATTTCACATCAAGTGCAGATTTATGACAAACTTTAAATTACACAGATAAAACAAAATAAAAGGAGCGAGTAATGATAAATATAATAACAAAACAACAACCAACAAAAAGTTAATATAATTAAAATAAAAAACAAACGCTACTTTTTTCCTTTCACATATAATTGATTATATTTAATCTATGCAGCTGAACATGTGTTACATACTACAGAATGTTTCAGTTACTATTAAAAAAAATCATTTATAAATAAAATATAAACATTACTCATTCGTAAATTTTATTTATAAAACTATCTTCATTAGAAAAGTAAAAGTATTCGCAATAGAACACCAAACTGAGATTCACTAATAAGAAATATTCTTTTGGAAGCGTCTTACGGCCATTTTTCAAATAGGCTACATGCTTATTTACAGTACACTTTTACCGCCTTGCAACCTGTTGCAAATTTTTGTTTAGAAACCAACAAAAAAAATAATGTGTATATACGGGGTGATTCAAAATTCCCTGTACTAACTTTAAACATGGCTCAAGAATTCCAAAAAAAAAGTATTCGTAGTGGAACACATGTCCACAAATGCCATCCGAATATGCTAGAGGGCGCTGTTTGGCAGCACATTAGTTGGATAGTGTTAGCCCTCGTCATTTGAAACGTTGACTTTGTACGAGTAGGATGAATTCCTTCACTAACGCTGAGAGGGCAGATTTTCACTTAGCCTATGGGACAGCGAACGGAAACGGAAAAGCCTCTGTATGATTGTATCGTGAACGGTTCTCCAACACACTTGTCCAATCATGAAACGTTTGTCCGTTTGCACCAGAGATTCTGTGAAACTGATCATTAGACGGAAACAAGACCTTACTGTCATATTGTAAACGTAGGGCTTATAAATATGTGTCTTTTATTTCTGAATCTTAGTGTAGCTTCTAGCACATTCGGGTGGCGTTTGCAGACATACGTTCCTCCATGAATACAGTTTGTTTTTGCATTCTTCCTCACCTACCTTTAAAGGTTGTGCAGGGAATTTTGAATCATCCTGTATGTACTGTATGTATAGCCCTATATATATAAACACACACTCACAGTACATCTGGAAATTTCCCAATCTACTTCACATTCCACTCTAGATAATTCCAACAGCAGTTTATTTAACTAGAGTTGTACTTTGGGCTGCGAAGACATTTATTAAAATTAATGTTTTGGGTATTAGTTTGTGTTGTCTATTAAATAAAATAGAATATTACGCATGCGCAGAAATCCTTTACCACGTGTCACTATAAAGAGAACTCTTGGTAGGAAATAATTGGTATCTTTTAAGAATCAAATATACAAAATATATTAGTTTCTCGCTCTTATTTTTCGACATGATCCAACTTGGAAAAGATTTCAAATGTAAAAGAGAGTTTCATAAAGATCTGTTGAGCAATTCAAAAGGAGAGAGACATATTCATCCGAATTGACTGAATTGATATGCCTTGGGTGTATCCAAGATTCAAGATGATCGTTCAACCAAAAAAAAAAAAAAATCGCGTAATTTCGCGTGTGGGGGAAGGGTTACAGACAACAGTTGAACTTTCAAACCGAAATAAAAAACAGGTAAAAAATCCTAGATTTCTTCCATTTTCAGAAGCATTGGGGTGAGGATGGGGGTCTTAACCTTAAAACCCTCCTTAAGGCTGGAGCAACACTTCTCTACTTTCTAATACCTTAAAAATAAATCATTTTTATGAATAGGATCTGCACAAAATTCCTTTTTAAACTAGAAAACCCTACACCCAAATAAAACTTACTCCAAATCTATATTACTAAAATCTTTTATTTCTGTCTGTCTGTCCGGCGCAAGCATTGGCCACGCCTACGTCACGTGGTAACCGACGATTCTGTAAATCTATTTGAGGGGGGGGGGGGGTCAATGCCGTTTTTCCATTTTCAGTGCAAATGCAGTGCAAAATATAAGTATTCTGATATACTTATCCTGTGAATCTTCCTTGAAATTTTTTTAAATACCTTCTTGAATGTATTAATGCCAAGTAATCCGATATTGGTAACTTCCATAGGCGGATCCAGGGTAAGATTAGTTCTTTTTATCATAGCATCTCTCTATGTAAGTAGTATTTCAAAGTTCATCAATTAATGTATGTTAACAAAGTAATCAACCATTTTCAAACCAAGACAAAGGAAGATTTAGTCAGAATCTTAACAATTAATGCCGATCAAGAGCTGTTTTGCATTAGAAACTTGCCAATTGTCAGTTCAACCCCAGCGAGAATATTATCATTTTAGACTGTCACCAAATCCTCCAGTTGCTAAATAATGAACATTTCAAGTGTTTCAAAAGACCTTGTTTGTTAAACGTCTGATTCATCCGACAGCCAAGATAAAAGACCCCTAAATTCATATAAGCCTGGTTGTTCTCTGAACATATAAATATATGAGATATGTAGCCTATACTGTACAATGGCAAGTATAAATATGTGTGGAAGAGGAGATAAGGTAATAAGGACACGGTGCCTCGATTTCTTAAGGGTATCTGCCCTGAACTATCACGTGAATGACCAAAATACTCTCTTTGAGAAATTTATAAACTTAAAACAAATTAATATTTTAATAGTTGAATTACTTTACATATTCTTTACTTTCTGATACACTTTTAATAAATAAAAATGTATCAGAAAATAGAAGAAATATAAAATAAATAAATAGTTCATACCTGTCAATCTACAGCATTTTTTTTTCTTTAGGTGAGGCGTCTCTTCTATATTTATTCAAACTAAAACAATCGCTTCGTGTGAAGTGGTCTTACGACTCAAGATAGCACTTGGGTATCAATTTTCTAAGTTTCTGTAACGAAATGGTAAAATTGTAATAAATTAGATGTTCTTCCTTTGCTAAAAGTTTTTATTAATCTAACTTAATTACAGTAATACCTTAAGATACGAGCACAATCCGTTCCAGGACCGAGCTCGTAACTCGAGGTGCTCGTATCTCAAATCATTTTTTCCCATAAGAAATAACAGAAAAAAAATTAATCCTTTCCGGCCCTCCAAAAAACTCCCTTATAAGTGCTAATAATAACGGAAAAAACATGTTTTAAATTGCTACAGACACATACATACATAAAAAAAAATTATAGTATATAAGGATATAAAATAAAATGTGGTTTTAATTATAAGTTCTTACTGACAGACGATACAGTAGCGGCTAATGGCAGCATGTGCGGAGGAGGAGGAGGGAAGAGAGTTGACCTGTACGTAGACACTTGATTCCGTACCGTACCTTACACATACACTACGTAACTTTCATAAACTTAGAATTAACTTAGCTTACATTTTTTTTTTTTTTTTTACTTTTTATTTATTTATTTATTTATTTTTTTGCTTTTTCTGATTTGTATTCTTTACTTTTCTTCACTTTTTTTCACTTTTTTCTCCTCACTACCCTCACTTTCACTTGGCGCAGGCCTTTTAAAGAAATACCCATGGAGGGAGATTTGTTTCTGTCTCCCTTTCAAAATGTTACGGAAATGAGTAAAACACGTGTCGTCAAAAAGCGCTGATGCACGACCAGTAGACAATTATTCAGGATGTTAGCGTGCTCGTATCTCAAATCTTTACTCGTATCTCAAAGCAAAAATTTGCTCGAAGGCTTGCTCATATCTCTGAATACCCGTATGTCGGGACGCTCGTATCTCAAGGTATTACTGTATATATTGCCGGACAGTGATCTGTGATTTGAAATTTCCAATATCAAAAAAACAAATCACTGTTTCCATGGAGATATAATCTAATTATCTCCACTTCATCAGCGGCGAAATTTGGAATTAATTTAGAAACTAAAACGCAACATTATCAAGACCTTGTCCTTTCAAAATTTTAAATTAAATTTAAAATATAAAATTTATCTAATATTAATATTAAAAATGAAATTTAAAACATAAATCTAAATTTGAAATTAAAAAAAAATTGAAATTAAAAAACCAAAAATTAAAAGATTTTATCTTAACTATCTAAAATTTAAAATACAAATTAACTAATATAAAAAAGACTAAATTGACTAAATATAAAATGAAGTAATAAAGAGTGATGCTCTTCTCTATTACTTATTGAAATTAACCAAATTATCTAAATCTAAATCTAAAATTAAAATTAAACTACCCAATATAGTAGCTAAATTATCCAATTTTTTAAATTTGAATTATCAAAAAGAAACTAATTAAAAATTGTAAAAACTAAATCAATTGTAACTTTATTAAAAAATTATTAGAATTAAAAATTAAAAGAACAAAATCTGCAATATTGAATTAAAGTATGAACATAAAATATAAAATTAAATATTTGAATACCATAATGAGAAGATATGATACATAATACTTCAAAATTAGGCATATATAAATCTAATATACCAAACTTGAAGCTAATTAATGTGGGCCGTTATGGAAGTCCTGGTAACTACTTTTTATCTGCCAAACATGCGTCACTACTACAATTCCACGTTTGAAAGCTTGTTGGATGTGCTTCTGATTGATCCCAATAACGGGATCTGGGTCAGTGAAGGAACGTCATGAGAGCAAGTGGAAAATACGTATTTAGAAATCATCGTTTAATAAGGCAATGCAGTGTAGCCAAGAAAGAAAAAGGAACACAGGAATACTAAATACACATTGCTAAGACCTCCAAAGTAATTTCCAAGATTGTCCACCGTAGATTGCCAGCGTTTGTGAAGATGGAGAATACTATTGGCTGCATGTGACCTCTTGCCGAAACGCCAAAAACATTTCATCTTTGTTCGCAATCGTTTCCCATGCAACTGCCGCTTGAGTTTTGGGATCAAATCAAAGTCGCATGGATTCAGGTCTGGAGAATACGAAGGGTGTTCCAAGACTTCCTACCCCCATCGACCTAACAAAGCCCGTGCAGGAACTGCTACGCGTCATGTGGCGGTATCGTGAAGAATGATGGCGTTGGACATCAGTTCCCAAACTCTGGCAATGTATGATGGACAATCTTGGAGATTACTTTGAGAGGTGTTAGCAATGGGTATTGAACATTCCTGTGGTCAATACCTTCCTTGGCTTCACTACATTTCCTCTTATTAAACGATGATTTCCAAAAACGTATTTTCCACTTGCTTCCGTGACGTTACTTGACAGAACCAGACCAGGGCCGTTAAGGAAGTCATGGCAACAATTATGTATATTTATAGCATATAAAGTTATAAATTGCCTTTGAAAAACGTAAAAGAAAACAAAAAATAAAGCCAGTATATACGATTCAGTGATCTCAAAAGACAAGTCAAGAAAACAAATTTCAACAAAACAGAGGCCATCCTTATTAAAAACAACAACATATAAATTAAGAATAAAAAGGCCAATTTTTATTTTCCTTTTTTTATTGTGATATTATTATGATTTACACATGTTACATTTGTTATTTATTATATAAAATATCCTTTTTGTGAAAAGGTGAGGCTAAGCAAATGACTTTTTATATAAATCTTTTATCGTTTATTTTTATTTTAATAGTAAAATATATTTTGTAGGCTAGTAATTTCTAATGGAGTGCCATTGGTGTATTCATCGTTCTTTGAATTGTAAGTTCTGCTGTGTTTAATCTGTGCTTGATCTGTTATATTCTACGAAAAATATCTGAAATTCTGACTTGTGATAGGAAATCATAAAACATTACGGCAACTGTTATATTTTGCTTATGTACACTTTAGAGAATATAAAAAAAAAGGGGGGAGGAGGGAGAGGGGGTAGGGGGTTAGATTTGGTCTCTCTCTGCCAGCGTGTAATTATTGGGTTATATCTTAAAAATCGTTGGGCAAATGTCATGATTCTTTTTTTAAAATGCTCGTCGTTTTGCTTTCTTAAAATAAAGTTCAGTTAAGTTTTGTCCTAAAATCAACGGTTTTCTTAATTTTCTAACATTTGAAAA
This sequence comes from Thereuonema tuberculata, assembly GCA_023159025.1. Lineage (NCBI taxonomy): Eukaryota > Metazoa > Arthropoda > Chilopoda > Scutigeromorpha > Scutigeridae > Thereuonema > Thereuonema tuberculata. Next base: position 31,305 of record JAFIDM010072616.1, read on the forward strand.
CTTTGAAACTTGGAAAAAAAAAACCTTTGAAAAATCTTTTTTTTTTTTTTGGTCTAAAATTAATTTCTTTTAGCTTTAAAATTTTCTAAACCCAAAATACAGGAAAAAGTTTCAAATAAAAGTTGTAAAGCGCTTAAAAAGCTTTAAATTAGCATATATTTTTACAGTTTTGTAATCAAAATTAGTTGTGAAACGTTGAGTTTTCATGTTAATGTGATATGTTGTGATGTAATATCTGGTCAACTGTTAAAACAAGTTGTTAGAAATAAATTGGTCAAATGAAGAATTTTAGCAGCGGATAATATTGAAAATGAGTGGGTTACACTTAGCCATGAACCTCCAGAGGGTAAAAGAAGAGTGGTTCTAGTTTGTTAAGAGATACGGATCAAAGTGGCCATGTAAGGGAGGAATTTGCATTGAAGGCGATAGAAGTTTAGGCATATTCCAAAGATACGAGAGCTCACAAGATCCCTTACCATACCTTACGGAAAATTCTTCTGCTTCGTTTTCTGAAGAAGCATATGTTGTTTATGATGAATTTACTCAACTTGTAGATGATATTTAAGAATTAACTTCTTTACCAATGAGCGAAACCAGAAAAGTTTGAAACAAGTTTGTTGATTCAGAAGCCGAAAAAGATACTAATATCTTTTCTCGGCTTCTGAAACAACAAACTTGTTTCAAAATGTTCATGTACAGCCACTAGAACTTGAAATTTAGTGACTGTACATGAAAATGATTTCTACTCTTCTTCAGTTCACGAGGATCATAAGAGATAGTTTGTGGAACTTGCATTTAAACAGTCTAATAACAATGTTGCTTCTCATAGCATATTATGATCGCACAACATACTTCAAGTCATTGGAAACTTATAAGTTTATTACTGAAATGCATTCAGTTCCAAAGGAAATTCCTACAGCTTTTTGAGCTGGACAATTTCTAGTGAAAGGACAGCACAAAAGTTCAACCAAGTACATACAGACCATTCTCAAGAATGTTGGGACAAGTAAAGATTGTTGGAATTACTAACAGCGAATCCGCTCTCCAACGGTGGCTGCTTTCTTTTTATTGGCGGTCTGAGGTAACTCTAAATACTTTTAACATGTTTGATGTTACACATTTGTAATCAGCGATGATGAAAACTTCCTCATGAATAACTTCCGTCTTTCAGTGTCTTCAGGAACAAGAACAGTTCTTGCTGTGTCCAGGGATCTTGCCTCTAAAGAAATCCAAACATCACTCCTGAATTCTTTACAAAAGGATACGGATAAGTTGAGAAATTTGTTTTAGAAAGACTAGTTCAAGGAGAAGCAGCTGTGAAGTATAACCAGTCCATGAAGAAGACTCTCGCAAAAAAAACCTAAAAGATTTACTTATAATGAAAAGTATAAAACCTGTGAAAAAGGTTAACGAGACCAAAAACTTGGTCTAAAGAATGTTGGTGTTCAAGAATTCAGGTCGAAAAGTTGATTTACCATCTTATTTTAAAGTATGAGCTATTCTCTGTTCCCTTGTCTTTGGCCAGTTTTCGAGGCAGTTTGACAATTTCAAGTGACCAAACATCATTCATGAACTATATTGACTGACATTGACAACATTGACTGCAAGTCTGATTTGCTAGAAGATTCAAGGCTGACTTCAACTTTAATCATGGATGGTCAGGCTTTACTTTTCAGCCTAAGGATGCTTCAACTTTTGGGATTTGACAAAAAGCTTTTTTTGACTTTACCAGAATTGAAGTTGTATTTGACCGCTATCGTCAACTTTCTGTTGAAAATCACTCCTGAGGAAAAAAAAAATCGATTTGATGCGTCATTATCAGACGCATTATTGCCGAATAATTGGAAAGCTGCCGTGCCTGAGAATACAAGAAATTTCACAGTTTTTCTTTCCAACGAATAGGGTGGCCTAGAAATGAACATTGCTGTTTCAGGAAGGATCGAAAACGAGAGAATTGTGAAATCAAATTTCTTAAGTGAAGCAGATGTCATAGTTCTCGAGGCATTGCCTGAAAAGGCGGAAACAAGAATTTTTTTTTTTTTTTCTGATACCCGACTTTGTATTCCCTAAGCCAGTGTTTCCCAACCTTTTTCGAGTCGCGATCCCCTTTACTGATAACCAAATATCCACCGACCCCCGCCTTATTTCCGTAATTAAGGCTTTCAATAGAGTAAATAAAACACCATTTAATTTTGCATTAGACGGTCCATCGCGGACGTTATGGAACTATTGCAAACATGGCTTTTTTGAGTATTTTCCGGAAGAAACATCTATTAACTTATGACAATCACAGATGAGCACTAAATCCGTTTTTAGACAATTGTGTTCAACTGGCTAAAATTCCAAACAAAATCGAAGAAAAAAAAAACTCTTTGAAATACATACTGATGGAATGTTGAAACTAAGACCTTTTTTTTCCCAGATCGTGGACTAGTTTTAGATTAAAAGAACATAAGAAAACCTTGAGCTTGCACAAGAAGCTCTTCAATTATTTTTACCATTTAAACAATATTTTACGTGTGTTTTAACATAGTTTAAAAATATATATAAATATACACACAACCATAAAAATATAAAAATATACATTTACATAAAAGTGGAGCCTTTCGAACCCACAAAAGTGGAGCCTTTAGGTGCATGATGATGAACCTCTGGGTAGGTTCGAAAGGCTCCACTTTTGTGTAAATATGTATATTTTTATATTTTTATGGTGGTGTGTATATTTATATATATTTTTAAAATTTTTACCATTTACAACCTCGTATTTATGCGAGAAAAGTTTCTCGTCTGTAACAGCCATCAAAATAAAAAGCGAGAAATCGCCTTGAACTTCAAAATGATATCCATGTGTTTGTGCATCGATTACAGACCCCAGATTTGAGAGCTAGTTTATGAAAAACAGGCACATTTAATCGCATTTTTTTTTTTAACTTTATAACTAAAACATTTTTTGTTTTTTATGTTGAACATAAAAAAAAAAAATACATGTATGTTAATAAAGAGTTTTTTTTGGTTTATTTGTAAATCCTCTCGCGATCCCTCTTAGGGGTCGCGATTCACACTTTGGGAACCACTGCCCTAAGGTCTTTATAAATAAAATATAACAGTTGCCAAAATGTTATACGATTTGCCGTCACCTACAGAAAGGAGACTCTTTTGAAAAAAAAAATCCCTAGACTATTATGTTAATTTCTCTTAATAATTGATGAGTGAAATAAAAACGAGGCAGAAGAAGCGCGAAAATATTGAGGAAATTGTAATTGGCGTAACTACTTCTGAATATCCAAAAACTCCCATGAGCAGTGATAATGTTTTTTAATAGAGCTTTGAGACTTTATGTAGCTCACAGATTATTAAACCTAAGAAGAAATCCTGAATGCGTGACATTAATTTCTTCGTGAAGAGTAAGTAGCTCTTTCCAAAGCAAAAAAAAAACCAAAAAACAAAATCCCTCACGATTTTAACTTCACGGATCTATATCAAAGTTGAAGTGTATCTGAAATTACATCCGTAACACTTTAATGTTGTCAGCGTGATAAAAGGCTGCTTCAGATTTTATTTCTGTGTTATTTCCGATCTGAATTATGAACTGTTTATGCAGAAAAGATAAAAATGTTTGTTGCCTATGAATGTGACGAAGTTCCTAGAAATGTCAGTCTGCGTCACTTCACGCAAAATGAAATCAACGGGAACGAACACCAAATAAAACCCTACAAACCCTTTTTTCGTTTTCAAGTGTTTGGCTCGACAAATTTGCTTCGTATCTTCTACAGGCTATTTAGCCTATTATGAAAACGAGGCGGCTCAAATCAGTTCAGTTTGTGAGTTTGTGTGTATCAATAACTTATTGATAACTCAAGACGTGAAAGCAAATGTGTATTCTTTCATTTCACCTTTTCATGTTACATTTCTGCACGTTAAACTGTCCTATTTAAGACTATTTAGTCATTGTTTTATTTCTTATAATTAAATGTCTTTTGTGCCTAGCAGTTAGCAGGCTAAGGTTTTTCAATCTATACTGGCTACAGTAATTAATTAATGTTGTTTGATTTTGTGAGATACCGGTATCGGGAGCGGGAGAGGGTTCCTTACAGAATGACAATAAGGATAAGAAAAACTATGGTAACTTAAAAACTAAAAGGAATTTAAATTTAAGTAGAAACTCTCTCCTAATCACTGGAAAGTGCTTGAAAACTACTTTCAAAACGTTTGTCAATTTTAAACAAATGTTTTGGAAATAGTTTTGAACGATCTGAGCAATAACCAGCTCCTATTTCTTTTGTTATCTAATTCTGAGAGACCCTGTAAATATAATAGCTGGGACGAGGGATAGAAGAGCGAGGCAACTACCAAGATTAAAGGAAGTACAGGGAATGCAAGGAATGCAAACTTTTAAATACTATATTTACAGTACAATTTATTTTAAAAATAAAATTGGCTTCAGAAGCTCCTACGTTCTCTTGTGATGAAGGAACAAATTGTAACTTTTAGAATGAAAGCTTTTCTTTTTCTTTAGTGGGCGCCATTTTGATTTTTTTTTCTGGCTTGCTTTGCTTGTCTTAGCACTGAATTATTAAAGCCTAAATATACCTAGTACAATACCCAGTCTCTGCCTCTGTAAATCATTGTTAGGTGACTAACAGGAACATAATGTGCATTTTCTTTCCGTGTTCAAAACGTTACACGTAATGTAACGAAGTAATGGAACGATTTTTGAAAGAAAATAAATTTCGTTTTTTCGTTATAAGATGACTGATACATTGTTTCAAATAAAAGTATATTAATTCCTCTCTCCTTTGATTTTTATTCACGTAAAAATTGATTTAAAGTAACATCTGCCTTCCCAATTGCGACAATGTTCCGAAGAACCTGTAAATATGCGTATTTAAGTAATTACGTAAAGTCTAAATATGAATGAAGAAATTTGTTTACCAATAATAATAACAATAATAATTATTATTATTATTGTAAATATTTTTTTTACTAAATTATTTATGTGTACTGTATATATTGTAACATAAGTAAATCTAAATACAGTAGAGCTCCGATTATCCGCGGAATTGGGTGGCAAGGGCTTCGCGGATAACGAAAATCGCGGATAACCCGAAAAAAGACTAAAAATGAGGTGTAAACACGAAAAAAAATATTTCATCATTAAAAACTACCGTTTTATTGTACAAAAAACATAATATGTAAAACTTTTAAAATAGGTACAGTAAAGCAGAAACCTTTGCTCTACGTTTGCATCCACAAATTCCGAGAAGGCCTATAGGATCACGATGAACAATAAACCTGTCAGTAATTTACGACCTTCGCACTGTAGGGCCTATTGTATTTTCCCTGTTGTTGGATTGGATTAAAATTGTTTTTTTTTTGAGGTTCGTAATTAAAAAAAAAAAATTAGCGGCACTCGCGGATAATCGGGGCTCTTCTGTATATATCAAATTTAGATTTATCAAAACAGATCCATGATTCAAAAATCAAAATGTTATTGTTATATTGTAAAAATATACGCAATTTATGATTTTTCCATCCCACAAAAAAAAAAAAAAAAAAAAAAAAAAAAATCCTTTTTCTGCAAAATAATGTGACTTGATAGAAACGTGTGCAATGTATTTTAGTATAATTGAAATCTGAATACTGAAAAAACAATTTTTTAATGACAATTGGTGAGATCAAGTGATTACTAAGTGACATACAGGAGCAGCCATTTCACGCTGTTTGCCGATCATCAGCTGGGAATAGTCACCGGTCAACAGCGAGGTCTCAGTACGCTCAGAAGATTCATTTGAGGCTAGCATATGAATTTCTTGATTTTTTTTTTTTATTAACTTCGTGTTTTATCTTATTGCTCTTATTTTAGTTTTGGAGGTTTCATATTAATTTCGACGACAATTTTTACCGAGTTTAATTTTCCAGACCTACTATTGCAGACAGATAATCAAGAATTGTTATATCTTCATGTTTTATAATTATAATTATCCAGTATGAATATTACTAAATATTAGAACAGTACTCAGAACAGTTTGCCCTGGATTTGAGAGTTTTACCAGACGTTCTCAAACTTTTAAATACACAAAATCTTGGTCTTGATTGCTCACTGGCCAAGCGGTAGAATTTCAGGCGCTAATAGTCACAAATCATTATTTTAAAGGCCAAATCACACAGGAGTTTAGTTTTGGCCGTACACAATCGTTGGCGCTATTTTACCGTACGATTCGATTCTGCCATTATTTTAATATCCTGATTGGCGACTGCAAAGCATTCAAGACTTGCTATAGAGTTTCTTTTT
>JAFIDM010072617.1:8722-37582 GCA_023159025.1 Thereuonema tuberculata
TACATAAAATTAACGTGCTTACAACATGATTAGAAAGAAAAATAAGAGTAAAAACGCACAAGACTAAGAGTTCACTGATCTGTTTTTGGAAATTGCGTTTTGATGTCTACTTTTGTTCTATTTATGTGTTTCTTGAGTCACTGAAATGTTAAGATACTGGACGGACCCAACTGACGAAGGTCAGGCAACCAGAAATGGTCCATCTTGGGTTTCCAGTATCGCAATTTCCAAAAACAGATCAGTGAACTCAGTCTTGTGCGTTTTTATTCTTATTTTTCTTTCTAATCATGTTATAAGCACGTTAATTTTATGTATTATATATTTCTTGTTTTATAATTAATCTCTTATATGCTAAGCGGGTCTTAGCGGGGATTAATTCATTGGCTTTCTTTATTCTTTATTTAGGTTTTGATGTTTTTTTTTAATTGGAGGGCCGTTTTGATGTTTACTTTTGTTCTATTTATATGTTTCTTGATTTCACTGAAATGTTAAGATACTGGACGGACCCAACTGACGAAGGTCAGGCAACCAGAACTGGTCGAACTTGGGTTTCCATTATCCTAATTTCTAAATACAGATCAGTGAACTCTTATTTTTCTTTCTAATTATATTTAGAATAAAATTGGCTAAGCTTAATGTTTGATTCGTACAGTATACGAACATCTTAGGGCTACACAACATAAGGTCACTGGTGTATTTGTGGGTTATTGCCCATAATATTTATAGCCCATAAATTCACCAGTGACCTTATGTTGTATAGCCTTAAGATGTTCGTATGCACAAATGAAACATGTAGCTTGGCCAATTTTATTGTTACTATAATTTAGTTTCATGCAGTATGTGTATAATGTATTTCCTGAACTTTAATATTATTGTTTTAATTTATATTAAATTTTATTTTTAAAAGAAATTCATAGTATAACACCTAATAACGCATCACTCTTTCTAATAATAGTTATTTTTCTCTTTTTCTTCATCATATTTAAATTACAAAGATTGTAAGTTCTTTTGCAATTTTAACATTTGCTTTTTTAACATTTAAAGTAATATTGAATAAGTGAATGACATATGGAAATAGTCCAAATAAACTTCAATTACTTAATTCATAATACAGTGATTTCTCGTAAGGATTTTAGGATTGTCTTTACAATACATTTTCAATATCCAGACGCTACGAATTTCTAGAATGAAGCAAAACAAGCACCCGAAACTTATCCATTTTAAGGTCATTACATCGCGTTTCAGCTTTGAAGGTAAAACAGATTTTAAGAATCGTATGATTCTCACTTCTGGATTAAATGTTTCTACATATGAATATTTACAAGGAATATAACTCTAAATACTTAGCTTCCAATTTTTATTTTTAAAATTTTTTGAACATTTTTGAACGTTTACATATGATTCTGTGAATTAATAGTCTAATAGTGTAACTTACTATCAGTTCTTCCTTACAAAGATCCAAGAAAATATATTGAATATTACGATGTTTACCTGTATGATTATTTAATTCAGAGTTAGGTCAGACATAGATTCATGTATTTTAACATCCTGTACAATTAAATTTTTGAATGCTTTTCAGCTTCTCACAGTTCAAATAATATTTAAAAAGAAAGAAAGAAAACAAAAAATATAAATAGTATTTCTAGCATCATATTAATGTTGAGATACTTCTATTTTAGATTTATTATTTTATTTTACTACTTATAGTTTTTAACTTATTTACTTGAGGATGCACCTAAAGTGTTTTAGCTAATTTCGATTTGGTTTAGCCAAGGATATTAGCATCTGAGCGCTAACAGGACTCAGGAAATTTCTTAATGGTTATTTCATTTATAAGTTTTAGCTTTAAAACTGTGATTTAGGCCCTTTTATATTTCCTTCAGACAAGCTAAAATTCACGAATGATAACACTATTGAGTTGTTGCTTTATATTCATTCTTTTAAATAGTAAAAACTTTATAATTAAATATTTACCCAATTGTATTTACTTTTCGTTAATAATTATCTTTTTAGTGTGTAAGTAATTTTGTAGTGGTTTTTTTATATTAAAGAATTATTTTAGAAAATGCTTAGTTATCAGAAAAGTCAGTTTAGAAAGAAAATATTTATGTTAAATAAGAATAAATAAAAAATAAATAAACCAAGATACAACAAATTCGAATAAATAAAATTATTACTTGCTTCTACACAAAATATATATACATATGAAAAAAAAAAAACTTCTTAGCTTCTTATCAATTCTACTGTGTGTCTTTATTATATTTGTACCATTAAGTTTGTAAGTATTCAGTTATTCTATTGTAAACAAAAAAATACATAAATAAAATTAGTTCCTAAAAAAAAAAAAAAAAAAAAAAAAAAATCACCTCTTATAACGTAATACAGTACTTCCATAAAACCAGATTTACAAAATTTCTTCTGAAATTTTTCTAATTTTTCTTGATATTTCGTCACAAAGCTTCTTTAACTTTAGTCCACTTCTCCTTTAATCGCTTCTCCTTTTAACAGTAATGCATATATAATGTATGTCTGTTGAACGTTTGGTTCATCTTTTGTTTTTCATTGATTTGCAATCATTCAGAACCCCGATGCTGTAAGTATTTGTCGTATTTTTTCAGTTGTATTAACTTTGTAGCCTAATTACCTTAAAATTAATAATTTATGTACTATATTCATGAACTTAACAACTTGTATTTTGTTTGATAATCTTCTGTGTTGGAGTCTTTCAAAAATTTTCATTATTATCAATACATCGCGAGACAGAAAATGGTAAAGAAAACCATCCGATCAAAAAATCGAAAATCTGAAATCACTCAGCCGGTTCATAATTAACCTCCGGAATACAGCTTCTGGGGAAGTTCAGGTTTACAATCGGAAACAAAAGTGATACTTACTGACGTTGGGCATGAAGACTCGAGCAAATATTTCAAAAATAGTACTAGTCGAAAATAGTGTTAGTCGATCGATCGATCGTCCTATTCGATAGTCTCATAATTACCTATGGTGGTTTTGAATTTTCTCTCCACTGCACGAGAATTACGAATTACTACAAATTTTCTATAATTGTGGCAAAATTAGGCTTTGATATGAAACACACTTTTAGTTAAACACACTTTTTAGTTAAATGCTTTCATTTAATGCATTAGAATTTGCCTGAGAATATCGTTAGTTTTGAAAATTGGATTTTATTGCTGCCGATTTGTGTTTGGAAATTTTCGCGAAGAATTCTGAGAGTGGAAAAACTCTTCGAAATTTCGCATCGTGTGGCATCGCTGAACGGCGATTTCACTTGGTCGTTGCAACAACAGTCGGCAAAAAAAATGTCATAGAGAAATCCGTTGTGCTGTGAAATACGAACAATTTCTTTCATCGGTCGGACATTTTTTATTACTGTGAAACAGGCAGTAGACATTCATCCCGTTCTTTTATTTTTAGTAATTCGGTTATTTTTAGTTTTACTATTTTTTATTTTTATTATTCTATTGATTTTTATTTTTATTAATTCATTTGCTTTTATTTTTATTAATTTATTTACTTATTATTTTTATTATTTGTTTGTGGTAATACGGAAGAATTTGCAGATTTTTTTGGGGCATTTTTTTAGTTGAACGGTTGAATTTCTTAAAATATACGAAATCACGAGATTTTAAGTTGCATTGTTGAAGTTTTTTATGAACTGACAGGTTCAGGTTGAGGTTTTCGATTTTGTTCATTGGTCGGACGTGTTTCGCTCACATCTTCGTTCCTGTGAAATGCGTCTTGGGTCGGTAATATGAAGGAAATTCTTAGTGATCATATTGTTAAGATCTATATCTAAGCGCGAATTAAATGACTTTTTATCCATACCGAACAATTATGAGATGCAGCAGACACTGGCGTAGCTAGGTTTCATATAGAGAATAATCAAAATGTCGCCCTAAGGGTCTTATCTTCCAAACTTTCCCGCTCTACTACAAAACAAAACAACAGCATTCAAGCAACATAAATAAATAAGATAGATAAATGAAAATAAAATATGAAACTTTTGGAAACTTATAATGCTTCAAGAAGCCCGAAGTGTTTTTCTTAAGGGAGTTCGGTAAAGCATGATGCTTTGGCACATTTCATCCAATGGCGCAGAAGATTAGAGAAGCCAGATTCAATTCGAGGATTTTTCCCGAGGTATTTCCGATTAACCCAACTTCCTGAGATATAGGAGTCAGATTTCTTCCCGTTACTGCCAGAGAACGTCGGAAATAAGAAAATTAGGTATCTTGGTTTATAAAAAATAAAAAAAATGACCTTAAATTGAACGAACATTAGTTCTCTTCTATCAAAATACAAAAAAGAAATAATTATTTAAAAAGTATACGTATAGTCCGTCAAATGAGAGAAAAAAAATGGACCACGCCCATTTTCAGAGGGAAATGGCTGGATAAATTGGTATTTTGCTTATCGATTGAATGTGTGTAGTTTTTTTCTCCTGCAGTTTCCTCTGCTGTCCCCTAGAAGGCATCATGCTTCCGTCTTGTTCTTCAAATTCCTTTATTTACTTTTTTTTATTCATTTTTGATTCTTTATATTAAATGAAATTGTTAATTTATTACTTAGGATGTTTTACGAGCTCAATGTATTGAAGTGAAGTTGTGAAAAGAATTGTTTATTTTAAATGAAACTAGGCCATCTCCCGTGTACAGATTGTTCGTTATAGATATTTGAAGAAGAGATTTATTTAGATGGACGTTGATTGATATAGATGTTAAATGAAGATCAAAGCTTATATACGATACTCCTGGCGACGAATTGATTGTGACTATTCTTTCGAGTGAAGATAACCAAATTCTGATGACTTGTGAATCTAGCCAAATTTTCCTCTTTGGCGGAGACTTCAGACAAATTTTACCTGTAGTCAAGAATGGCCGAGATTACGACATTATTAACAGTTCTTTGAAAAGATCTCATCCTTTCTCTCGTTGTCCATTTCGATACTAATTGATTATCGATGATAAAACGATGGTTTATATGGGATAATCCAAGAATAATCGATTCCAATGAAAGGGGTTAAAGCAACATTTTGAAGTTTTGAAGACTCTTTTCAAGCCATCTCTTTTTCAAGCATAATAAAATTGGAATAAGTACAACAAAACAAAATAGTTGGAAGCTTAAACAAATTTCAAAAACACGTGAATCAATAAGTTTAGTTGTTATTACAAAAATATATTAATAAGGTACAATTCAATTATTAAAAGTAATAATAAGAAGAAAATAAAATTTAAGATAATCTAACAAAACTTGATTCCAAAGAAAGCAGTTAACGCATTATTTTGAAGTTCAATAATGCTCATTTTGAATTTGTCGACTTCCTCGTGACAATAAAAAATGAAAAACCGTTTTCCATTGTTGCACTAACATTGGGGCACAACAACAACACAACAATTGCGGAGATATAAGTCAAAAAACAATACGAAAAGGTTTGTAGTCCCTGTGGCCTAATGGATAACACATCCGACTTCGGATCAAAAGGTTGCAGGTTCAATTCCCGTCGCGGAAATTTCATTGTAAAAATTATTTCTATTTTCCATTCTCACAGAAAATTGCGCCAGACAGACAGAGAAATAAAAGATTTTAGTAATATAGATTTAAAATTACATTGCCGCCGACAGTTGAAATTCCTACATCAGCAGAAGCTTTCCAGAGTTTTGTTTTTATTTTCTTCACCTGCAGAAGTCTTGAAGTGCACAAACACATTGTTTATAATCTTCTGTGCTTGGTCATGGATTTTTTTTTTGCAAGAAACGCCATGGAAAACTATTCTACAGTGACGTTTAGTTTCCGAATCCAACCAAGAATCCATAGCTGATGCCAGGTTTAACAAGTCTCAGAAAGGAGGGCGGGGCTTATGAACTGTGCCAGGCACAATAACCGAGTAGTACTTCTCTCTTGATTGGTGGTTCTTCTCTCGTTTAACAGAGCATAATTTAAAATAAGTTCAGTCGTAGTGACAAGGATCATGACATGAAACCTTTCGTTACACGTCAGAGCAGCGACTGAAATAAATTGTGAAGCAATGTAAGATAGAGAATTATACCAATTCCTAAATTTATTATTATTTTTTTTTTAATTTGAAGATAAGGCCCATTTGGTTAGTTCGGATAATAGTGAAAAGATGAAATGCTCTGATATTAATATTTTTTTTTTATATCAGTGTAATATTTTTAGTATGTAAAGGAATGAAGAGATACAAGGCAGAAGATTAATGACTACAAAAAAATTCAAAATTTAATTTTGATATTTAATAAATCACTGTAAATAAATTCTTTTTGTTCTTTTACTAAATTACTATTTATTATTTTTAGTACTTATTTGTAATTATCAATTACCGGAATAATAATCATAACAATATTCTCAAAATATTTTTATATTAATACAAATTTATATTTTTATTTAATACTGTGTGTGTTTTAATTTTACACTCATTACCAAAAAAAAAGACCCACCTAGAAGGAGTTGTCGGATTGTAATGAAATTTCGAATGCAAAGACATTGTGACCGCCCATGCAAATGATTAAACTTGGTGTCCAATGAATGAATAGCGAGAGCCACCGCGCATCGGAACTGCGCACTCAGTAGGTGTATATAAGAAGCGATTCTCAATCTGATGGTCAAACTTTCTGTTGCGTTGCAAGTTAGGATACTTTTCAACGACTGAAAAAAAGCCTCGCCGCAGGATTCGAGCTCATTACGTGCAACTGTCAGAGTTTGAAAGTGGTCGTTTCATTGGATTGAAAGAGACAGGTTGGGCAAATCGGAGAATCGGTCGTCATATGGGTCGAAGTGATGCGGCGATTAGAAGATGCTGGCAGGAATGGGTGGACAATGGCAGATTTCAGCGTCATGAAGGTAGCGGTCAACCTAGGGCCACAGCAGAGCGGGAGGATAGAGTGATTGTCAGATCAGCTGTCACAGCGCCTGAATCATCGTTATCAACCATCAAACGTGCGACCCGCACACGAGTATCCACCATGACTATTCACAGAGGGCTGAGAGAGCGACATCTACGCTCGTACCGACCGCTACGCCACCTGCCACTCACGTAGGCACACCGTCGGGCCAGATTACAGTGGTGCTTGGCTCGATCCGGTTGGAATGATGCTGACTGGGGACGAGTGTTTAGCGTTATAGTGTTTAGCGACGAGTCCCGCTTCCAACTGTGTCCTGACGATCGTCGCAGACGTGTCTGGAGACGCCCAGGGCAGCGTGCCGATCCTACATTCACTATTGCACGCCACACAGGCCCTTAACCAGGAGTTATGGTCTGGGGTGCCATTTCCCTTGATAGCCGGACCCCTTTGGTCGTCATTAGCGGCACACTTACAGCACAGCGGTACGTCGACGACATTCTGAGACCTGTTTTGCTACCCTTCCTTTTGCAGTACCCCTGGCCTTATTTTTCAGCAAGATAATGCCAGACCACATACGGCACGTGTTGCTATGACTTGTCTTGCAGCATGTGGAACCCTTCCTTGGCCAGCCAGATCTCCAGATCTCTCTCCAATCGTGCATGTCTGGGATATGATGGGAAGGCGACTGCATCCACTAGGGAATGTGGATGACCTAGCCCGACAATTGGAGCAAATTTGGCAAGAAATACCGCAGGAGACCAACAGGGAGCTTTATCACTATGCCATATCGTGCGGCAGCTTGCATTCAGGCTCGTTACTTTGTAACTCTATAAGTCTGAAATAAATCACTCAATTTGTCTGAAATTTTAATCGTTTTCTATTCTGTACATAATCTTCCTCTCCAAAAAACTTTTGTCTCCATCGGACAACTCCTTCTAGTTGCATCGTTTTTTTTTGTTAATGAGTGTATTTTTTAAAGTCCCTGTTTAATTCGTAAGAATTAAACGCAGAGATATGTATTCGCCATTTCAACATCTAAATCAAGCTAATTTGATTCAGAGTATATATAAAACTCGGACTACAAAAGGATATTTTACATATTCTGTTCTGTTACTTTTCCTTCAGTAATATGAACCTTCTCAAACCATATTTAATCTTCTAATTAATATTCTTCCGAAAAGTTCCTTTAAAACTTCCTTCAATAACTAAAGTTTCTTTTTATTTAACTATGATGTCATCTACATCAAAGATTCGTATCCTACATTCGACTTCCGTTGTGCTAGAAAATTGACTTTCGATTCGAAAAGTCTCGAAGCCGCACCACATTAATACGATTCACTGTAGCATAAATCATTCAGTGGGGTAGCGTGGCGGGGGCGATGGGAGCGCCCCGCCCCGGGCGGCACTTTTTTGGGGCGGCAAAATTTCACAAATAAATAATAATAATAATAATAATAATAATTGTATTTTGAAATCTGAACTAAAATTTGAACCATTTCTTTTCATATTTTTGTCACACCTACAATTCGGACCGATTAAAATGAGCACGGGACTTTTTATTATTTAATCTGTGACGGGACCGGGGAATCCCGTTTTATTTAAATGAGTGTAGTCATCTCGCTCGCTCTAGCGACTGGCAACACCGTCTATACTAACCGAAATTGATGAACAAGACTTCAAGCTCGAACGAGTTCGACTACGGGCTTTCATTGCTGCGAATTTGGGCTACTCCCCGGGCGACTGGAACCCACGCTACGCCTCTGAATTCACTGCTCATTTAATTCACCAGTATCCAAAATTGGTTTCATGGATACTAGAATGATTATCATAGGAATAGGTTTGATTCATCACAAGCCATTGATGTATCAGATCCTTTTCTGATTCGGCATTTCTTTTCCTCAGCACAAAACAAGCCTCTTAATTCTTTTCTTTTTTTTTATTAATAGAACCGCGCAAGGCATCACATCGGCTATGGCATTCACGTGTCAACAATTACACTGTGCATTGATTGTTGAGATCACTTCATCTCAAAAACTGCATTTAAAAAAAAAAATTAAAAAAATTGAGTTTAATGAAAAATGAATAATTTAACGAAAATCACTAAACAGTCACAAATATAAAATTTTATATATTTTTTTTTCCATTTTTTTTTGTTTTGTTTTATCGTAACTTTTTTTTTCTTCTTATTTCTGCTATCACTCTTAGCCTGTAAGTATATTTCACTTTTTATTAACATGATAGGTTTCCTACGAAAGTAAGATGGAAATTTTAGTAAAAGCCGTGAAATTTTGTATTATCAAAACATTATTAGCTATTTTCAAAGGCTTTCTTTCTTAATTTTTGTTTCCTATAGTTTCAATTATCATTTCCATTTCGTATTATCATAAATTTTTGAATAAATTCATTTATTTTTACGTACAGACATGTACATGAATGTTTTGTATGTGCCTCTACTCGTATATTTATGCCTTTCATCTTTATTTTTTATTTGATTTCTTCCGATGTTTTCTTTTCCTAGTCTGTTTTCTTTTATTCACTTTCTAAATAAAAACACAGCCTCCTGTGAACCATTAATTATTTTGTTTATTTAAAATATTCTGTTTTGAAATGGCTGATCCCTGGTACGTCTGTGCTTTCCGATCTTCTGCTAAGCTATTCTTTTATTGTCTTTTCCTCCATCTTCACTAGATCTCTCCTAAATTCCATACGTGGGTAGTGAGATCTAATAAATATCTACTGCTAAAATAGATTTTCAGTTTTAGACAAGTTAGATAGAAAAATCAATAATACCAGCTTACATTAACTTTATTTAGTTCAATGATAGTGCTTCAAATGTTAATTTTATTAATCAATTAAAAAAATATAAAATATTTTAAAAAATTATAAAGCTTATAAAATTTTTATTAATCTACTTCTAAAGAAATGAACCTTTTTTTCATTTAAACATTCAGTTAAACATTGTTGCTCCATGAGATGAAAAGAGATGCAAATACAATTTCTATCAGATTTGCATCTTTAGATAAAAATTTAGTTTAACTAATTATGTCTCCTATCTTAAATTCAGTGTAATTTTGATCTTTTTCTCCATTTATTAGTGTGTAAGTACTCTATCATTTAATTTCTATATTAAAATCATTGAATGAGTTTGGTAATTTGTGAGGAAATTTTATTTGTATATAATTCTTATTATTTTAGTATTTTATCATGTATCTGTAGAATATTAGATCTTAAAGGATGGAAATTTATTTTATTACTATTTATCCAATTTTTAAAATTCCTAACTTGGAGTTTCAGTTTATTTTTATGTCGTTATTCTTTATTTCTCTCGTAATTCCGGAATAACTCTTAGCCCGTACGTATAAATATATATTATTATAAAAATCCTAAAAATAATCATACTTTTATAATTTTTAAAAATTATTAAAATGGCATTAATTACCTAGAAAACATAGATGAAATGAATTCTTTAATCAAGTATGGAGTCTGAATATTTCTGAATAAATAGAAAGAAAAACGAAAGACCTATTCAATAAAAAATAGTTCTCTTTGATCTATGTTTTACAAATTTTTAGTTATTAAAAACCCATCTCTTAACACAGTGAAACAAATTCGTCTACGATTACCTGTACCATGTTGTTCATTAAAGTTAATTCTGCATCTGCTTAATCCGAATTAATTTCGAATCTTTACTTAATAGTATCTTAATATATTTCTGCAATATAATTTTTCTTCAAATATTTTTTTTAATCTAATAATTCATTTTCTATTTTTCTCTTTATTAGTGTGTAAGTGTTTTAATATTTTGCTATTATTACAAATAAATGAGCTGAAAACTGCTTCAATTTTGAAATAAGGCTGATGGATTAAATAGGCTATTTAAAATATCCCAAGAAAGGATATATCTAAATGATTTCTAATATAAATCTTTCTTCAGTTAAGACATGGAATGGTGTCTGTTTTTGTTTGTTCTATATCATGTACTATTTCAAATGCTGTTACAATAATAAATGATGTAACAATAATTAGTAATAAGAATTCTTTGCATTTCCTTACATTTTCGTATTGTTAAATACGTTTCAGAACAACTTAGTATGCAAAGTTTTTTCTTTAAATAAGTATATCTAAGTATATTTTACTTCCAAGCACCTGTTACATGATCTCTATCGCAAAACTGAAAATTTTACCTCATTTCAACGAAATTCGCCCAGTGGTCGACAGGTTTTGATGCTTAAAATAAACCGAGCAACTAGAATAATTGTTCAGTGACATAATCGTTCAATGATTCTTGTAGGAGAATGACTTTCGTTGTAGTGACAATGAATTTCATTTGGGAAATTTAGTCGTTAATTTTATGAACGTCATGATTCAATTAAGCAGAAAAAAATTCCCATAATTCCTTTCGGATCGTAAAATTGAAATAATTTTTAAAGTTTCGACAGATTACTCTCGGATAACTAAGGACCATTCATCTTCATAGGATCAACAGAGCTTTTTGTTACCAATAATTAATCTGGGGCTGAAGATGATGATGATAAAAAAAACAGTAATTTCGAGAATGCGCCTTAAAGCTGGCCGAACACGTAGCAATATTCTGCAGTACTGACGGTCAATATTGCTCATTTTTATTGATATCAACCGTTTCCAGCAATAAAATTGGTCAATATTGAGCATTTCAAGAATACTGACGTTGCTACGAAAAAAGGATCAATTTCAGTTGACGGGAAGTATTGCTGGTGCGGGAGCGAATCACATGAACGGATGAAATCACGTGACAATGGTGACGTAAGCAAGGCGCCGCCTTCAAGATAGAAAACGCACACCGAGCAGTTTTTTTGAGATAGAAGGCATAAAATCATCAAAATGGGTCGGCCCAAAAAAGATAATTCAAACAACAACATTTGGTCAATTGATCATGAAAGATTCCTCATTGATTTCTACAGAGGAAAGGCGTTTAATACTAGAGCGATTCTGTACGTTCGTAACAAGTTAGGCTTAATCGCAAGTAAGCACACTCGATTGCTCCCATTTTATTCGCAAATAAATTATATAAAACCGATGTCGTACAATCGCTGGGAATATTGTCCCCAGTGCAGCTCTGGGGACAATACTCTGCTCGTGTGGTGTGTTTATAAGGCGTTCTCACTGAGTCCCTAGTGAAGGACAAGCGCCATAAGCATCAATAATAAGGTCAATACTCGATTAGGAAAAACTGTGTGTTCGCGCGTGATACCAACTGTCAATATCAATTTTCATCAATATCGACCGTCAATACTGCAGAATATTGCTATGTGTTCGGCCAGCTTAAAACAGAAAGTGAAGATTTCTTTCTGATTAATCCATAGATATAAATACGCATAGATGTTATAATACAGAAGTGTCAATCCGGAATGCATTGTTATATGATTTAAAATGATACTGTTTAACTTGATGTTGTTATTAAGAATATTCTTTGTAATTTAGTATTTCTGGTTACTTTATGTTTTTAGTTATGTACACATTTGAAGACGAGAAATTCTCGAAACATGTTATGTGAAAGAAGTATATTTTTGTTTAATAAGACTTGTGTGTTATGGTCTCTTATTACTATAATAAAAAAGATTTTTTTTTTATTTTTTTCAGTTAATAAACATTCAATTATATAAAACTTTCGCTTGAATATCTTTACAATTTGAAATTACTTTTTCTTCAACAATGATGCTATTTCTTTTCTTTTTTTTAAATTTTAATATGGTTGCCACTTTATGGAACAAAAGGGCTGTAATGTAAGTCATCTTTTATTAGCAACTTTATGTAATAACAAAATACAAATTTAAGAATTAAATAAAATGTTTAGGATTCGAATACATTTGAAATTCTAGAAAGTTTGTCTTGAAATGGATTTTGTGTATGTGTGTGTGTGTGTGTGTGTGTGTTTTAATCAAAAAATATCCTACTTTTTAATTATCAAAATCTTATCACTTTGCCCAATTTACTCAAATCAATATTTTATAATTTTATTTGAAAAGTTTTTACGATCAGTATGATAATGAATACATTTACTGTGGCTTATGACTAATTCAACAAATTAGGTAAGTCAATAAGTAACAATAGGTTTCCGACCTCAGCTGCCTGAATTGTTTTCTAGAATTTGTTAGACACTCGACGCATCAGATTTCGTTGTATTTATTTCTTAACTAATTTTTCAATAGGAACTACATTCGATTGATGTAGTAAATCAGTTAGAGTGTGAGAATTGTCAAAAGAAATATATTGGAATGACCCAACAGTTATTGATAAAGCAACAAAAATTGATGATTTCCAATTGACTTTGGTATTCAAATTCTCATGCTGTAGTTGATGCTATAAATGACTTCATAATTACCTTTAGATGTGTTGAAATTCTATTACCCATCCTGTTTTAAATTTGTGTTTCCTTATTTTATAATAATGCTTTTTGAACATTTTATATTCGTCTATCTGTAGAGGGCATAAGCCAACCCTGCTCAAGTTATTTCAGGCAAAAGCTTTCTTTCTAAGAAACAGTGCATCAAAAGTTTTGCCTTTATCCGCAATTCATCTGATCCATTTCATTTTCAAATTCTTTATGCAATTCAACCATTGGAATTTTGGTCTCAGAGACCAATTTTCATCTGTTTACTGCCTCTTGTATACCAGCACTTCCAAATAAAATACATGAATTGAATGAACTTTTGTATCATTGAATGGGATTTCTAAAGTTAATTGTTATTCTACCAGATGATTGCTCTGAAAATTCTGAAAAAGTAGGCCTACCTTGGACAAATTTTTACACTAACATTTTAACAGCATCAGATTGAAAAGCAATGTTTATTTTATCGTCTTTTATAACATAGCCGGTATGTTTTCAACTAAATTTATTCTGTATTGTAAATCATTCGTTACTCATAAAAAATACTTGTATTTATCTTAATAAGTTTCAAATAAGAATAGTTCTCTGTAGATGTTTGTACCTTTGTAGATGTTATGTTTTTTTTTTGTGTTTGTGTTGTAAATATGATTCAACTGTCTATCCTTTACATGTCTTTTTTTTTGCGGTGGAGAGAATATTAAACTTATATATTTTACTAAATGGGATCAAAATATATTTTAATTCAGCTTCTTATTTGTGAAAATAAATTTACATTTTTAAGTTTTATGTACTTGGAAAAGTCATTTTTATCAATGATTGGTTAATAGTTGACAAATAGCAGTAAATATTTAGTTCAATATTTTACTAATATAAGAATGTTATTTATTTATTAATTTATTTATTTATTTTACAACTTTTAAACCAGGGAGAAGAAAAAAATGAATGAAAACATCCTATGAATTTTCTCTGTTTAATATTACAAAACTTAGCCCAATATTAAATTTGTAATATTTAAGATGTATCAAATAATTACTTTTTAATTCAATAAATGAAATTTTTGAAAGTTTAATTTTCTTGTTTGTTTGTTTGTTTTTTGAAATTGCGATTTATATAAATATTATTTTTTCACTTTTTTAAATATTTTTAGCTTTTATGTCACACAATGTAACTTATTCATTTTCATTTTATTTATTTTTCACTCACTGTATTTACTTGTACTGCCACAAACTTTTCGGATATTTACTTTAACTTTTATAAACACTCCTCAGCAAAGGTGACCGAAATGAAGAAAAGTATAGGAGCATGGATTGTATCAGAATAAATAACCTTTTAGTGACTTGAATCTTGAGAAATCTTAAATGTGGACAATATTGTTCTATTTTAAGCTAAATCTTTGCTAATCTACCGTAGCTGTCTGGGAACCCACTGAATAATTTCTTTTACACATTCCATCAATAAGATAGGGTATTATTACTGTTTAGATGTCTTGCAGAAAGTTCAAAAAATATTTCTTGGCTTACAACATAAGCATTGATTCATTGAAAAAATATGAAATCTTTTGGATTCATTCACCAGTACAAGGTTTCCACACAAGGTGGGATTAAACAAGGGTTCAATCTGTGCAAAGTTTCAAGTGCTTTATCTTTCTCTTTTTAGATCGTCTTTAACACAACATGCAAAGTTTCAAGAAGATCTCTCCATCCGTTCAGAAGTTATAGGAGAACGTACACACACACACAACTATCCTAATTTGATGAGCCTTGATTTCTTAGGTAAATAAGTTAAAAATAAAGATTTACAGATTGTCATTCATTGTTTGATAAAAATACAAAATATGGTAGAGCCTAGGCGTCCATGATGTTGAAGTTGTGGAATAATAAAAAACATTCAGGATCCTATAGCCTAAACCCACGCTTATTATCTCCACTGTAACCTTTACACTGGGAACATTTTCTTTGCGGAAATCTACGAAGTAGTAAACTTTGCATATCTTTAGTAAAACTAGAAACAAATGTTACTGAGAAGATGAAACAAAAGTGTTAGGTTGTGTAATTTAAAATCTAAAAAAGAATCATAGCTTTAAAATGTTTCATGTAAGAAATAAAAAGTTATTTCAATTTCTGTTCTATATTGTTACTAATTGTTAAAACAGTAGTGTGCTAATAGGAAAAGACAGGATAATATAAAAAAATCATTATTGATAGAATTGTAGTTTCTTAGACAGTGAAGTAGTGTATTATCAGAGGAATGATAAGCTGTCATAAGCAACAAAGGATTGTCTAAGTATTGTTCATAACAAGGAAATCTCATAAGACAGCAGTCTCGATGAGTGAAAGAACGGTTAGATACAAACGAGAGGCAGAATGGAAGAATAAAAGGAATTCGGAAGGAGCGGATTGATCTGAGGGATAGGAGAGGAATGAATAACCTCTTATGATGACAACTTACTAGATAAGTATAATTTTTATACGAAATCCAAACATTTCTTTGAGCAATGAAGCTGATTTGTCGAATGTTAGGTATACGTATTACGAATATATGTTTTACATTGTTTATGAATTCCATAGTTTGGATCGGAGAAGCTTTAGTACAGTAGTGGAGATAGTAAAGATGGACGCCATGTTTAGGTTCGACTACAACGTCGTCACAAGATCCAATGTAGGCCGATAAGAATGTGGTAAAACAGCAAGACGATACTACTAGGGACTGACTTTAGATACAAGATTAAAGTAAGTCACTTTATTCCTGTTATTATTTACGAGAGAAGGAATTCAACTATAATTATCAACAATAAGTAGTGTTTCGTCGAGTATATGTACAATTGGACAGAACATTAGATGGACGAACTTTACCCAATGGGACTTTGAAGTTTCGACAAATAGCGTATATATATTTTGTGGAGATTTGTGAATCATTCAATGAACTAGTTGCATTTATTTCCTCCTTCTGAACTAATTATAGTGTTAGTTGCTTTCTGCAAATAGACCCTCAAACTAGAAAGATGCCACAGAAACAACTCTTACTTTAACCAAAGTATAATATTTGTAAATCTGTAATATCAGATACTTGTTGATTTGTTATGGTAAGAATTATAAGAATGTTTAACAGTTAAGAGAGTACGTAAAATGGTTTGATCGTATTTAAGATATACGATATACTGTAATTATTATTAGATGTCTCTCGTCCCTTTAATTCCTAATCAATTCACTCTATGATTACAGTATTAGTTAGTTATCTATTGATATATGCTCAGATTTTTATCTAATCTGTATTATTTAATTTACTATTAAGTAAAATATATTTGTTTGAAATTTTATTTTACCAAATGTAAATTGAGGTATCACGCTTAAGCTGGCGCAAGGCAACACTCTCCAAAGGACCTATTGGGACAGTCCCGTTTCCTTGCAAAAGCACTCTTTATGATGCCATTGATGGAACCTCTAATCGTTGGGAGAACAGGCTGGGGTAACCTCTGCAATCCAACTTCAATGCTGGCGATGACGTCTTCGTAACTTGGCTGCGACTGCAATCCAAACTTCAAACCTCTTCCTAACAGTTGAAGCTGGGCGGGAGTGATCACTTGATCCGTCATGTTGACAACCCAATTATGCGCATGGCAATTATAAGGCCATCTACGTAGGCTCAAAATAGTTAGTTTCTTTATATGAACCTTAGATATCGCTTGAAAATGCTTATAGAAAACATTAGCCCCAAAAGAAAGTACCGCAAGGAACTGCTGATGTGACAACATATTGCAAAGTTTGTTAGAAATAGTTCTGATTGCATGAGGATTGTTCATGGGGCTCTCCGCATCAGCCATTTTAGCCGAAATTTATATGATTTTTATTGAGGACACGGCTTTCCAGTTGTTTGATTATGGACATGTGCACATCCCTCTATATTGCCGTTATGTAGATGATCTTCTTTTTTACTCTGAGGATTCCATCCAGTTGGGTATCATGGACATCATTAATGATATCCACCCAAACATTAAGTTTAAAATTGAGAAGGAATCCGGTAACAGTATTTCTTTTTTGGATGTGCGTATTGTTAGATCACACGAAGAATTTCAGACGGAGGTTTATCGTAAACCGACCTCACGTGGTCTCACACTGCATTACGATTCAGCATGCCCTCAGTCTTTTAAAATGAATATTGTCTACATGGCGGTAAAAAGGGCGTTCCAGTTATCCAGTTCTAGAGATTTGTTCGAAAGAGAAAACCAAGTTCTTCAACGTATTTTACTCTCTAACGGCTACCTTTTAAGTTTTGTTCAAAAATGCATGGTTCGTGCTTTACAGCGCATTTACAATCCGCCCGTGAGGCATTCAACGATCCCCCCCGGCTTTTTCTATCTGTTCCTTTTCATAGCCTCCTATTCCCTGCTCTAAGAAAGATTTTGGCACCCCTTAATATCACATTAACATCAGCTATCACTGCCACTTTAGCCAATGCAATAAACAAAACATCAAAAACCCAAAGGGATTGTTTATGCTTTGCAATGCAAAGATTTCGGGTGTAGGTACTTAGGGGAAACCGGCCAGCCGATCAAGCGACGTATGGCCCAGCATAAGGCGGCAGTTCGTACAAATGACTTCAATTATTTAACCACTATTCATGTACGGAAAACCGGGCATATGTTAGAATACGACCGTCCGATTATTGTTTGCCACGAAGAGCATGAATTACGTCTTAAATGTAGGGAGTCCCTTCGAATTTTAATGGATCCCCTTTGTTGCAACGATACGTTATCCGTAAAATCTATTTATTTTTATGGTTTTCCCAGGAAAGATAGGGAAACGGGTGGCTTTGATTAATAGGTTTAATTATTGTTATATTATTATTATTATTTTTTTAAAAATTTCATTTGTTGTTCTTTTGTTTTATTTCTTTTGTAGTTCTTTGCTGGATCGTTAGATGTCAGGTCATTTTTGTCATCCCATGTCCCAGCTTTTTCATTGGTTTGCCTTTGTTTTTTTTTCAATATAAACCGTTGTCTTCTTGTCTTAAGCCACTTGCCAACGGCTCGGGGTGTCGAGTTGAAACTGTAGTTTTTATCTTTTAATATGTGCGTTGGCCACATTAAATTTTAGCTTTAAGTGAATAATGTAATTATTATTTTTAACTGGTGGATTAACTTTTAGATAAATATATCAAAATTCTTGGTTCCAAACCACAGGTATACAGTTTATAAGTATACCTAATGGGACAGATAAAACATTAAAAATAAAAAAAAATGCTATTATTGTATATATTACTAGATTACTACTGTAGATTACTTGTGAATGTGGGCGGCTTGACTATACATTACTATAATTTTATATAGTATTTCATAATTAATTTATATATATATTGTAATAATTTATATAATAACAAAAAATCCTGTTATTAGAGCTTGAGATATCGTTTACTATTTTGGGCAGAACGTATAACATGAGACGGGCATATTCTGAAATGAAGAAGTCATTTGATCCGTCCTTTAACCCCAGTAACTTGATAAGCCCGGATGTAAGGTTAGTGTTACTGACTTATTCATGAAAGTTTTTCCACCAATCATAAGGGTTTATTTAGTACAATAAATTTTCTTTGAAATATTGTAGAACCAGCGGAGGTTCACAGTTGACTTCTTATGACTAAGAAGCGATGACGTTCATCGGAGTTATATGCCTTTTGATTTGCCTAATTGGTAAGCAATACTTTATTTATTAGTTTTTCTTCAATTAAAGCGAATGAAGAAATGCCTTCGCGATCTGTTTAAAAAATTCGTAATTATGCTCATGATATCACAAACTAATTACAATAACTAAAACCTACTGTTTTCCTTTATAATTGATATGTACAGACTTTAATTTAAATTTAGAATGCAAATTTCAATATTTTTTGCAAAATTTATTAGAAATTTCATACAGTTGACAAGATTTAAATAATCTAAATTATACTAGAAAGACTTATCTATTATCAAAGATTTAAAACAAATGCTAATTTTTAAGAAATCTGAATATTATATCCACTGTGAGTATAATTATCCAAAGATAATTAGAATTGCAGTAGATCAGAACAAGAACGTAAATTAAGAAGAAACTAAATTTTTAAGCTGTGTTATTCTAAATATAGAACTATTAGGAATAGTGAGAAAAATTAAAGGAATATGAAAAATAATTGTTTATTACCTTTCTGCGTTAATAAGAAATATGGAAATAATCTGAAAATTACATTTCTCTTAATTAAGTAAATTTAGCTCTTTTTTATTACTTGGAATATATATATAGTGCAACTTGGATAATTCGAACGTCTTTAATTCGAAATCGTGGTTAATTCGAAATTTCTCTTAGTCCCTTGAATTTCTTATTAAATCAATGTTACAAAATCGTGGATAATTCGAAGTTCAACTTCCTTAATTCGAAGTTTTTATAAAAAATTTCGAACCTTAACGACTTTTCGGCGTTTCATCGTTAAGAAATTCGACACGTGACAACTGAAATCCCCTTCCCGCCACCGTTCGACACGTGACGCCATTCGAATCGTGACGCTTCAGATGCCATTCGAGCTTCATGCTGTCACACTATCCCACAATACCTTGACAATATCCAAACATTAGAAGTCAAACACACAACACTATATTGCGCCGCACAGGGAACCATTCGGGCATTTGGAATCAAACAACACCACATACCTCTCACTGCGCGGTCACAAGAATACATCCCCCCTTGGAGTCGTCGCCTTGAGGGCCGCATCAGCGACCTTAGAGGAGACATATCCAGGCTCCCACAATACTGTGCAGGAAACAAAACAAAGAAACTTATGTCCCAGGTAGAAAGATATTCAAACACATAAATACTCGCCCTTCACATTCAAACCATCATAATCAGGTTCAGGAACATCTCGACACACTAAAACAAAAACTCAGTGCACTTGCAAAAAGATTACAAAGATACAAACAGTGCACTATGCGCAAACAACAGAACAACACTTTCCAATATATTGAGAAAAAATTCTACCGATCACTTACATCTTCCTCTACTACAACTAACACAAACACTCCCAATAGCGAGGCATTACATGAATACTGATGAGGATATTAAATTTTAAATATTCCCCGATAATAAAATTTAATTAGTTGAAGTGCTAATTTAATTAAAAATATTTTATTGTGCTTGAAAAGAAATTTATTTATTAATGAAGTTTAATTAAAGTTGGTTTCGAATATTCAAATTAAGCTGTTGCGTTGTCAGGATTGATCATGTGATAGGAATTAGTGAGTGAGTTGCAGTTGATTCTGAGAAGTTGAACGGAGCGGGTGATATGAACAGGTTAGCGGGAAATGCTGATCGAACCCGACATTAAATGGAACCGGCCACCATAGTTGGAAACACAGAGTAAGTCTAAAACTCTGGAAATTGTATTTCACTATAAGATAAAGTGAATAGAACAGTAAGAATATAATATTCAATTTGAATCGAGGTGATTCAAGAAAATTAAATTGAGCTGCGTTTAACTATTAACGAGTTACAAGTCAGGAGAGTTTACTATGAAGACGGGGAACTTTGAAGACAAGTTCGTAAGATTATTTGAGACAACTAATTCCAAGTAATACGGAAAATAAGAAGCTGTGGACTTTACGTATAATTAAATTATACGAAATTTAATTAAAGTTGAAGAGAGTATTTGTAGCGATAGAAGATTATCGTAAGAAGAGAATTAACTACACTTAAGAAGCCGGACCATTCCATTGGAAGTAATAGGTGAAGAACTGTTATTAAAGATATTAGTTAATTGCAAGCCGCAATTAAATTAGTAAAATTTACTCGGAGTGTAAGTAATAATATTATTTATATATTAAGGAGAATAGCAGATATTAAGAAGAATAGAAGCATTGGGAAGATTTGAACTACGTATTTATTCTTAGAAGGAAGACTATTACGAATTCCATTGTAAATAGAGGAACATTTAACTCAGGAGAGAAATTCTAAGTTTAGATAAAAGGAGAAAAGGAAGAAACCATTCCTAGATACCGATGCCAAATTCGACGGAGTAAAATAATAAAGGAAGAATTGCCGTCCCAATAAATTACCAAGGAAGAGCGAAAACTCGAATCTTACCAGGGAAACTCTTTAAGAAGTAACGAAGCCCGAACTTTGTTAATTATTAATTACAAAAGTGAAAGTCAACTTGAAGACTGAAGGAAGAGGCAGTAAAACTGAAGACATCTCTAATCAAGAGTGTTTGTGCTACGTAATGTGTTAGTGAATATGAAATCAGTTGAGCTATCATTAAAAGTGAAATTAACTGCAAGCTTCAAATAATTGAAGTAGTGTTTGTGATTCAGTGCTTACAAGATACCATCGTACCATCCATACGTGAAAGCTAATGAAGACAGCTTCCTGTAAGTACAGTTATTCATTACTTTTATGTAAATAAGCGATTCAAAGATTCCAAGAGTAAGAAACATAACTATTAGTGATTCAATTAAAATCACAGCAGTTGATCATTGCTTTTGTGTTTCAGAAAAATATTAAAGTATTAATTCATATCAAGATAGTATTGTTAAAGTCAAACAATATCAGTTACTTATATTATTCACACAGGTGATAAAAGTCAATTATTAGTAACGAGATTGTAAGCCAAACACAGTAGATGAATATAAGTAAATTAATTGCATAAATGAAATTGCATGTCACATACAAGTGAGAATGACTTATTGATAAAGGGAAAATAATTTATTATAAATTCACATAGGTGCGAAACCATTAATAAGATTAATAAGTATAGTTGTAATAATTGGAAGAGAATTCATTGTAATAACTTACCCAAGTTTTAAGTATGCATTGTTATGATAAAGAAGTTTATTATTAAGTAAAATAGATAACTCAGAAGTGAGATTAGAATTAATGTAGAGAATATGGGTCATTGCTATTATAAAGTGTGTTACGATACTTATGGTGGTATTCATAAGAGTTGTAGTATATGAGTGTAATATCCATTGTTACTCAAGATTGGTTATAGCAAATTATAACTCACAGAGAGTATTGTATTATTAATTTTGAATGTGTGTCAAAATTAAAATTAATTTTAAAATTTTCATATGCGTTTGCCATACTATTAACTTTGCTAAAACCAGTATGCGTTCTGAACTAAATATTCGCATCAAATACTGATCGTCTCTGTGTTCTAATCCTATCCCCCACAATGATAAAGCACCATGGATCACAGAGGAACAACAACTCACTCAACACTTGCCCTTCATGTCCTTCCATGATATTACTCTCGCAGACATACAGACAGCACTAAAACATGCACACAACTCGAAGGCTCCTGGTGCAGACGGCGTCCAGAACTTCTGGATTAAGAGGTTCATGTCCCTGCATGGGAAGATAGCGCTTACACTCACTGAAATAATCCAACACTCATAACATATGCCTCGTTTCCTCACACAGGGTGTCACATACCTACAGAGCAAGAACACTGAAACAGCACACCCTGCCTACTACTGTCCAATCACTTGCCTCCCCACACTTTACAAACTCCTCGCCTCCTGCCTCGCAGACAAGATCTACACACACATCGAGACATATAACATTCTTTCCGAACAGCAGAAGGGCTGTCGCAGGAATTCCCAGGGTTGTAAGGAGCAAAGGACTCTTTAATCCTGCGCCAGGCGCGCGTGAAGATTAGGAACTTACATATTGAGTATATCGACTACAAGAAGGCATTTGATTCTGTCCCTCATTCCTGGCTCCCACACACTCTTCATATCTACAACTATACACCCCAAGATCATGGCATTCTTAGATGCCACAATGAAGAGTTGGAACACAACATTATACCTACGCACCTCCAACACCTCCATCATTACAGATCCCATTCCCTTAAGGAGAGGTATTTTCCAGGGAGACTCCTTGAGTCCTCTTTGGTTCTGCCTCGCCTTGAATCCACTGAGCCATATACTAGATAACACAAAACACGGTTATAGGCTTACCTCAGGCACTCTGACACCATACAAAATCACACACTTACTCTACATGGTTGATATTAAACTCTACGCCACAAACAACGCACAACTTATTAATTTACTACAAGTCACCACACAGTTCACCAAAGACATTGGAATGGAATATGGAATCGACAAATGCCGCAAGCTACATATAACACGCGGGAAGACTACGAATTTGGAGGGTTTTGAACTGGACCATGGGTTGGCCATCCAATGCTTGGAAGAGGGAGAGACCTACAAGTATCTGGGCTTCCAGCAAGCGCGCGTCATTGACAACACAAACATCAAAAATGCACTCAAGAACACATATCGTGCTCGCGTTCAAAACATCCTCAAAACACAACTCAATGCCAGAAATAAAATTAAAGCCATCAACACTTTTGCCCTCCCCA
Organism: Thereuonema tuberculata; assembly: GCA_023159025.1. Taxonomy (NCBI): domain Eukaryota; kingdom Metazoa; phylum Arthropoda; class Chilopoda; order Scutigeromorpha; family Scutigeridae; genus Thereuonema; species Thereuonema tuberculata. Next base: position 32,354 of record JAFIDM010072617.1, read on the forward strand.
CACTCGTTCGGCATATTCGTTCGGCATAATTCCGTAGACAAACACCGAACTCGAAGCACTACAACGCACAACACGCACTACATTCACGAAACACAACATGCACCACCCCAAGTCTGCTACGGAAGGGATGACTCTTCCCCGCAAGGAGGGAGGCCGAGGACACATCAACCTCATCACCTTACATGCAGAACAGGTACACACACTTAGGGAACACTTCCAACAAAGAGCATAACACCTCACTCCCCTCAGCCATTGTCAAAGCTGACACACATCTCACACCCCGGGACCTCGAAAACCCTTCGCCAACACTCACCACCCCTAACCGAGACTCAGCAGCTGCGTGAATCATCGGCTCGTAAAGAACTCCATGGCAGACATCGCCACGAACTCAGCCAGCGTCATGTCGACATGGAAGCGTCGAACAGATGATTGACAAGTGGCGAGCTGTTTGGGGAGACCGAAGGGTTCATGATCGCTATAGAGGAGCAAGTCATCCGCAATCGCAACTACAAGAAACACATCCTACACAACGCAAACACACATGACGACAGATGCAGAAAATGGCACACTATGAAGCAGTGGAGGCAGTACCGAGTACGTGTTGTGCCCATCGTCTTGTCCGCCACTGGTCTGGTGCCTCCCACATTGCACCACAGTCTCAGGACGCTAGGACTTAACAGAAACACTTATGCACAACTGCAGAAAGCTGTGGCACTCAACACAACACGCATAGTTAGGAAATTTATGGACACAACCACAAATCGCTAACTATTCTTCCACACTTTTTTTTTATATACACTTGGCAATACGTGCTTTGGTCCTTGTTCTGCCATATTGTTTTTGCTGGGGAAACGCAAGGTTTGAAACATCAAACATAATAATAATCATAATAACAATAATAACAATAAAACAATCCCTCAGTACACATGCCCCAACAATACAATTAACGACATATTACAAGCAGCACATGATAATTTCTACACTCCACTAGCACAATACACTGGCAAAGAACCCACACTCAGGCCGCCACTCCCCAAAGTACGTACATCAAAACAACTCTGCACAGTCACATACCATCTCAACACACACTATCCCAAAATACCCTGACAATATTCAAACATTAGAAGACATACACACTACACTTTTGCGCGGCACAGGGAAACATTCAGGCACTTGTAATGAAACAACACCACATAGCTACCACTGCACGGTCACAAGAATACATCCCCCCTTGAGACGTCGCCGCATCAGCCACTTTAGATGAGACATATCCAGGCTCACACAATATTGTGAAGGAAACAAAACAAAGAAACCTAGATATATCCCAGGTTAGGAAGATATTCAAGCACATAAATCCTCACCCTTCTCACTCAAACAATCATAACCAGGTTCAGGAACTTCTCGACAAATCAAAAACTGAGTGCAATCGCAAAAAGATTACAAAGATAGAAACAGTGCACTTTGCGCAAAACTGAACGACACTTTCCAATATAATGAGAAAAAAATTCTACAGATTCCCTTACATACTCCCTCTACAACACAAAAACTCCCACCAGCGAAGCATTACAAGAATACTGTTCGTCTCTGTGATCAAACCCTATCCCTACAATGACAAAGCACCATGGATCACAAAGGAACAACAACTCACTGAACACTTACCATTCATGCCCTTCCATGATATTACTCTCGCAGGCATACAGACAGCACTAAACATGGACACAACTGGAAGGCTCCTGGTGCAGACGGAGTTCAGAACTTCTGAATCAAGAGGTTCACGTCCCTGCATGGGAAGCAAGCCTTCATAATCCAACACCCAAAACATATGCCTCTTTTCTTCACACAGGATGTCATATATCTACAGATACCTATATATGCGACAAGATGTCAGATACCTACATATGTGACAAGATGTCACATACCTACACTGAAACTGCGCACCCTGCAAGCTATCGTCCAATCCCTTCCCTCCCCACACTTCACAAACTCCTCACCTCCTGCCTTGCACACAAAATTTACATAAGCATCGAGACACATAACATTCTTTCCGAAAAGTAGAAGGGCTGTCGCATGAATTCCCAGGGTTGTAAGGAGCAACTCCTTATTGATTGGAAATTCTGCTGCAGACACCCGCAAAAAATAGGAACTTACACATCGCGTACATCGACAACAACAAGGCTTTTGACTCAGTCCCTCATTCCTGGCTTCTACACACTCTTCATCTGTACAAATCACGGCATTCTTGTATAGAACGATGAAGAGTTGGAACCAACATTAAGCCTACGCACCTCCAAATCTCCATCGCTAATGTCCGCATTCCCATAAGGAGAGATATTTTCCAGGGAGACTTCTGGAATCCTCTTTGGTTCTGCCTCGCCTTAAATCCATTAAGCCACATACTAGACAACACACCAATCACGGTTATAAGCTTACCTCAGGCACTGACACCATAGAAAATCACACACTTACTCTACATGGATGATATTAAACTCTACGCCATAAACAATGCACAACTTACTAATTTACTGCAAGTCACAACACAATTCACCAAAGGCATTGGGATGGAATTTGGAATCGACAAATGCCGTAAACTACATATAACATGCTGGAAGATTTCGAATTTGGACGGTTTTGAAACGAACAAAGATTGGCCATCCAATCAATGGAAGAGGTAGAGAATTACAAGTACCTGGGCTTCCAGCAAGCGTGGACAACGCAAACTTCAGAAACGCATTCAAGAAAACATATCGTGCTCGTGTTCATAATATCCTGAAAACACAACTTAAAGCGAGAAATAAAACTAAAGCCATCAACACTTTTGCCATCCCCACACTAACATATTCGTTCGGCATAATTCCGCAGACAAGCACTGAACTCGAAGCACTGCACGAAACACAACATGCACCATCCCGCTACGGAAAGGATGACTCTTCCCCGCAAGGAAGTAGGCCGAGGACTCATCAACCTCATCACACTACACGAAAAACAAGTAAACACTCTTAGGGAACACTTCCGCATAAGAGTACAACACTCCTCACTCAGCCATTGTCAAGGCTGACACACACCTCACACCCTGGATCTCACAAACCTTTGTCTTACACTCACCACACCCAACACCCACACACAACAATGGCGTGAATCATGGGCTCGTAAGGAACTCGATGGCAGAAATTGCCACGAACTCTGTCATCCTCATGTCGACATTGAAGCGCCGAACAGATGGCTGACGAATGGTGAGCTGTTTGGGGAGACCGAAGGGTTCATGATCGCATACAGGACGAAGTCATCCCCACACGCAACTGCACGAAACACATTCTACACGATGCAACACAGAAGACGACAGATGCAGGAAATACCATACTACGCATGAGACGATCGACCATATAATATCAGGCTGTCCCCTTCTCTCCCAAACAGACTACCTCCACTGTCACAATAAGATAGTGTTGATCGTTCATCAACAGCTAGCACACAAACACTCACTTATTTAGAACACGGTCCTGTACTTCAAGTATATACCAAAAAGCTTATAATCTGTACTGACTGGGACCGCCCCATTCACACAGACAAAACCATACATAACAACAGACCTGAATTCACACTTGTTGATAAGTTCAACAAACAGACCTATCTCATTGATATTGCTGTGCCTATCAGCAAGAACATGCCGAAAGCTCACGCAGACAAGATTAGCAAATAAACTGATCTAGCTCACGAGCTCCAGAAGCAGTAAAGGCAGGTAAAAGTACATGTTGTACCCATCATCTTGTCCGTCACTGGTCTAGTGCCTCACACTTTTCACCCCAGCCTCAGTACACTAGTACACTAAACTAATAATCGAAACACACTTTACTCCAAAATCCCAAATAGTATAATAACTCCAAATATAATAAAACCCAATAGAGAAACCCAAAAACAATAAAAACAGATTTCAGAAAACCATGGATGACAGAAGAGCTAATAAATGAAATAAATAAAAGAGACATGCTATTCATTAAAATATAAAAATAATTTAACAAATAAGATGCACTACATCTTAAAAGTAAACAAGTAAAAGTAAACAAGAAATAAAGTAAACAAGATGATAGAATTAAGAAAAAAACAATACTACTACAAAAAACTCAATTCAGAAACTAATGGCAATTAATGCTCTCGTTTATGACATATCAAACGACAGACCCACATTAGTACAACCAATCCTGAATAAAATCATCGAAACTTATGTAGTAAATAAAATTAATATTTATTTACCAAAATTTAAAATTAATATAAATAACAAGTACAACTTTTAAAAGCACTAATTTTGTTTATAAAGTTAAGATATTTACAATAAAATCATATATACATTAAAAATCTGATGCAGGAAGCTTATCGATCATTTCTACAATGGCTATTGACAACTGCCATCCTCTTTCATTTCTGCTGTCTCACATGTTTAAATTCCTTTCCGTCCTCTTCTCCTGCGTCTTAATTGATTCTCTTGTTTTATTGGTTGTTGTTTCTCCCTTTTGCCTTTTCGAATTTTTGCCCGCAGCGCTCTCTATTTTGGTTATTATTGATTTCTTGGATTTTTCTTTCCATTGCTCCTGTCTTCTTTTTTCATACGAAACCTGAAATTCTCAGTGTATAATTTAATATTATTAGTGGGCATATTATAATTGTAAGGGTTTAGGAGGGAAATGTGAAATGCTTCGATCATTTCCCTTTTCTTTTTATTTTTTTTCTTTTGCCAAGATTATTGTGTTTCCAAAGTCTATGTTATGGTTGGAATTATATGTGTGCTGCGCGATGAATGAAAATAGAGGGCGCTAGCGAGTAAAATTCGAATAGGCAAAAGGTATAAACAACAACCAATGAAACAAGAGAACAAATTAAGACGCAGGAGAAGAGTACGGAAAGGAATTTAAACAAGTGAGACAGCAGAAATGTAAGAGGATGACAGTTGAAAATCGTCATTGCAGAAATGATCAAAAACCTTCCTCCACACAGATTTTTACTATAAATATGATTTGAATGTAAAAATCTTAACTTTATGTAAAAAAATAGTGCTTTTAAAAGTTGTACATGTTAAATATAAATTACATCGACTCCATATAATACTTCTTCATCTTTTATTGGCAATATTTTGCAAAACCTCAGATCATTTTTGCTTTCTCAAGCCTTCCTTATTTTGAATTATTTCTACAATAAGTCTTTCTACATTTTTAACAACAAAGATCAGTAATGATACAG
>JAFIDM010072618.1:0-28320 GCA_023159025.1 Thereuonema tuberculata
GATATTTCGAACAATCTTATCGATTCTTCTTCTTCAGATTGAAAAAATAAAACTTTTTCTTTCTTTGAACATAAAACAAACAATGAATATACGAATTCTAAATTACAATTGATAAAAGTTCAATTTGGTATACATCATTATAACACAATTCAATTATTAATTAATAAACGAAAAATATGATATACAAAATCAACTAATTATTAAATAATAAATAAATGCTCTTTTAATTCCTACAATTACAATGGCATTGTTAATAATTCTTCTATGTTGCTGGGGTTTTTTTTTTTTTTTTCAATTTTCTTTGGTTTAAATATTTTTTTATAAATTCTTGAGAGACATATTAGAAACTTTTTGAGATTTATCCTTATTAAAATATTTATTTGAATTAATATAACAAGATTCAATAAGCAATCTATCCAATTCGTCATTGCATTTATGGATCACTTTAGTAATGGGGTGGGGATTGTGGTTAAACTTGATTGTATGAAAAGCCCAATCCGACAAATTTGTTTGTTTATTTTTATAAGCTCTAATATATTCCGATAATCGTTCTTTCAGTGTTCTGGCGGAACTTCCATAATAAATTTCATTACAATCCCTATATTGTAATTGGTAAACGATACCCATGATTAAAAGATCTTCATTATGTGTTTTCTCATTTAAATTAAATAACTTGTCTTTAAAAATAAATTATTTTATTTTATTTTCAAAACATAATTCTTTCATTAGAAAGTAAAATAAGAGTGAAAACGCAAGGCCGTTTCGATGTTTACTTTTGTTCTATTTATATGTTTCTTGAGTTCACTGAAATGTTAAGATACTGAACGGACCCAACTGACGAAGGTCAGGAAACCTGAAATGGTCCATCTTGGGTTGTCAGTATCGCAATTTCTAAAAACAGATCAGTGAACTCTTAGTCTTGTGCGTTTTCACTCTTATTTTACTTTCTAATCATATTGTACGCACGTTAAATTTATGTATAATTCTTTCATAGCGACCAAAATCGGTAGCTATTGCGTTTATCCTGTCTGTCCGTTCGTGTCTGTTCACTCCTAACAACTCCCGAACGAAAGGTCGGATCGACAAACGGACTTCACAATCGTATTTAGAAGCCCAAACACCGTACGATTGGGGTATTTTCAGGGGCCAACCCTCTCCTCAAAATGTTCTAGATAGTAGGCATTGTACCCCGTAAAAACTCACGAACGAGGGGTCGGATCCTCAAACGGACTTCACCATCGTGTTCAGAGGCCCAAACAATGTAGAATAGGGTATTCTCAGGGACCCCCAATGTTCGAGATGTTTGGCATTGTTTTCATTGGGTTTCCACTATTAGCTTAAATGTTAAAAATGCAACCATCTCATTTCAGTTGTCAGCTGTAGCTTGATGCTGAAGGTTTGACTCGTATACTAAAAGTTGTTCGAATCCGTATACAGTATATACTTTTTTTTTTTAATCTCTTAATCTTTTTTTCTCAATATCCGCGTGGGGATTTTTTTTCTTATTTTTCTAACTTTTTTTTTTAATATTTTTCCTTACCTTATTGTATGTATTTTTTTTTATTATTATTATTATTATGGGTCGCCTTTAAATTTATGCTTTAGCACAAAATTATATTCACTTGTTGACGCAAGTTCGTATTTCTTTTCTTTTCCGTAAGAGGTTGTTTCCTTCGTCTTGCAGAGGGAATTATCCGGATCCGCCATTCACCAGTTTATATATATATACTGTTCGGTTTCAAAAGCGCGAACCAGAACTCGCGGACGATTCAACCCCGCAAATGGGTGATAAGGCTGCTACACACGATCAACTAAACATGACAAGTATGCAGTTTTATCACGCATGTCATGCATTCTTGATCGTGTGTAGCGGAAATTTCGTACTTGATGGAGCTCAAGTATGCAGTATGAAGATTCCAACTTTATACTTGAAGCCACGGCTTGCGCAAGCGCTTTGCAAAAAAAAAAATCATTTGTGACCCAGCCGTCGAAGGAGAAACATCTCTCCGTAGTTTCCTCCCAACATGGCTAGTGATCTGCGGAAAGGACACAGAAGTATTGGAAGAATTCATTCGAGTTTACCAAAGTAATCCTTGTCTGTGGCGGATTAAATCTAAAGATTATCATGATAATAGGCTAAGAAAGAAACAGTATATATTATAAAGAATATATAAAAACATTGATCCAAACGTCGACCGGGATATCACTGTGAAGAAAATAAATAAATAAATAAATAGAGATACAGCATTGAAAGAATTGAATATTTCAAACATTTCTTAACCAATTCTGATACTATATGGATCTGTAATTATATTTCTTTGTTATAGTTGTTTTTAATTTTTTAATAAGTTACTATACATATGTCTTAATGAGCAATTTTTTTTTTGGAGTGATAAAAGATTCAAACAGGTTTCTTCGTTCACTCGCAGATAATTATGCCAATCATTCGGATATATTTCCAATTCACTTAGTAAGTTAGTGTGCGAATAGGTTTTTATTTTCAATAAACATTCCATACACCACATCCCACGTTTCTTCTTTCGTTTTGTCCTTTTTTAAATTAGGACACACGCAGCCAAAGCGAGCAAACCGTCGTGCGTCCGAACACCACATATTTCAAGGAAAAAATGAGACTTGTCAAATATGCAGTACCGTGTGGTGGCGAGGGGGTTTTTGTGCATACTTGAGCACCAATTATACTTGTCATGCATACTTGTTCGTGTGTAGCAGCCTATACGCTGAGATGGGCACTTTCCTAAGATCTGTGGGGTTTTTTTTAGTACCTGTTATTTTTGCAATAGTATTTATTTCCATAATTCTTTCCCGTAAAGCGCAAATAGAACGCAGCTACTAGTAAACTAACACTGATAAAAAGTAAACATCTCGTCTTTATTTCTTCTCACCCGTATTTTGAAGATTTCGAAGGAGACCTGACGCATGCGCAAAAGTGTTGAAGGCTCTCGTAAACGGGATCATTGGCGCTAAATAAAAGAACAGAAAAATGGTCTGAAAAGGGGCCAATATGTTTAAATTGCGATAAAAATGAAGAGGAATCTCTAAAACATTTCATCTTAAGATGTCCATGCTTCGGAAAAGAGAGAACCGAACTCTTAAAAAATATTAACATAAACCCAAATAACTGGGAGGAGGATGAATTACTGGATCACATATTAGGATTCAAGGGAAAATTAGATCTGAATAAAATTAAAAACTTCTTAAAACTTGCTTGGATTAAGAGAGAAACTCTAATAAATCCTTAGGGTATCCTGTATGAACAGGAAGTGCGTTTTAAAGCATATCCCTATAAACATACATACATACATACGTAAACAAAACCGAACAGTATAAAAACGGCGAAACTCCATAGACTTAACATAAGATGAACTGTCGGTATTCTGAACACCCCAGTATTACGAACGCTATTTTTGATCCCCATTCTACCTTTACCTCTCTGTGAACTGAACGTGTGTTTGCAATCGGAATTCCCCCAGCATGGAAATTCGAAGAAATGCCCCCCCCCACACACACACACACACCTGGTTGGACAGCATTATCGCTTTTGTTTCTGTCTTCCGTTTTGCTCGGCAAAGGAAAATTGTTTTCGCCATTTCGCTATCGTTGCAAGGAAAGGAGCACAGCACTTACGCAGATATGTCAGAAATAAGTAGAAAAACGAAGAAAAAAAACGGAAAGAACTGAAGCTTCAGAAAAAATACGAAGTTGTTAGAAAATTAAAGTAAGTCAAAGGAAAATTGCATCTGAATTTGGAATTGAGTCAGAGTTGGGTTTAATATGAATATAGAAATGGAGGTTTTGCTTCAATTTTTGTAGCATTCAGTAGGCCAAGTCAACGCCATCAGCAAGAAAAAGAAAGAAATTATAGCCACTTTTGAAGCAAATGAACCTTCCCCAAAGTGTATAAACTCTTTTATACAGTCTGTAAACTCACTATGTACATGCATTTCCCAATCTCCCTCTATAATGAACACCCCCATAATCTGAACACTTTTGGTCGCTCCCATGAGTGTTCAGAATAGAGAGAGTGCACTGTATATATATATATATATTCTAAAAACCTTTGATTCAAAATGTAGAACTCTATAGGTAGGTAGACTGCATGTTTACTTCAACATTCACGATATCCAAGGTTAATGCAGTATACGATATGAGGTTATGAAATCGAAGAAAATTTTGAAAAATCCCGTGCCAAAATTTTGGATTATAGTGATTTCAGAGTCCTTACTTAATGCAAGTCGAACGAGATCTTCCCTTTATTGCTTAGACGGAAAATGATCAAAATTCAAAATAGTTACCTACTTCTCAACAACGTTTTCTTTTTCACACCGCAGATGGCGTTAGTGTCTGCGAAATGAAAGTGTGGCCAATGTTGTTCCCAAGTTAACAGGTCTAGGGAGGCTATAGAAAAAAATGATGAGATAATTTAAATCTAAATTTCGTTTTCCGTTTAGTTGAAACGAAATAATTAGGTATGACATAATAATAGATGATATTAGCGACGCATGTGGGTGCTACCCCCCCCCCCCCCACCTAATAACTCCCGAACGGAAGCTCGGATCAGCAAACGAACTTCACCGTCGTGTCCAGAGGCCCAAACAGCGTAGGAATAGGGTAACTTTTTGTTTCTTGTGTGGAAATAATTTCGGCATGAGTTTTCGAGTTGTCTTGTCTTGTTTGTTTTTTTGATTTTTTTATTTCGGAGATTCCATGTTTGTGCAACTGAAATTTTTCGTTGTCTGTTATTTGAAATTGATTATGCACACGTTCAATGTCCGCGTAGGTTTTAATGGGTCGCTTTTAATGTTATGCTTTAGCACAAAAATGTTTTATCTTCTAATTACTTAATAAATTTGTTAGTTTATTATCTAAAAATAAATTATATTAATAACAAATTAATTGTTAAGCACATTAAAAATGGACCTAGTGTTTATCAGTGCAAAGCGACATTTCCGAACAGCTGCTTCTCGGTGATATGCCGATCATCAGCGGAGAGTAGCCGCATAAAACCCCTAGGTCCAGTTACGGAGGTGGGTATTAGTTAAGGTGGGAAAAAGAATGGAACCTCCAAGAATAAATTAAAAAGCAAGAAAACACATTAAAAGTAAAGGAAAAGAAATTCATGTGCCAGTCTCCACCAGCCTCAAATGAATTTTCTGTAGGCATCAAATTAAAAAACGCCTAAAAATTATTAAACACATTAAAAGAGGACCTAGTGTTTATCAGTGCAAAGCGACATCTCCAAACAGCTGTTTCTAATAACTAATACCCACCTCCGTAACTGGATCTAGGGGTTTTATTCAGCTACTCTCCGCTGATGATCGGCAAATTACCGAGAAACAGATATAGGTCCATTTTTAATGTGTTTAATAATTGTGTCCGCCCCGGGTCCCCGCCTGGGAGGGGCCCACCAGCCAGCTTAATTCCTTTTTTTTTTTTGGTTGTTAAATAGGAAATCCCCCCCCCCCCTTTTTTTTTTTTTTTTTTATTGGAATTTCCCCCTTTTTTTTTTTTTTTGGTTGCTTCTTAATAATGGAACTCACGCCCCGGGCCCACCCAAGGCGTTGCTACGCCACTGAGCACAGGGACAATCGCTACAAAGAGTGTGGACTAAATTTGGAAAATCCATGCTTCACACATGGACAGCTGTACTGTCCGTTTTCGTTTACGAGAGCCTTCAACGCTTTGCGCATGCGTCAGGTCTCCTTCGATTTCTTCAAAATAGGGTGAGAAGAAATAAAGAGGGGATGTTTACTTTTTATAGTGTTAGTTTACTAGTAGCTGCGTTTTATTTGCGCTTTTCGGGAAAGAATTAGGGAAAGAATAAATACTATTGCAAAAATGCTTCTCGTTATTTTTTTCTAAAAAGCTAAAATGTCCAAAAGAATTTCTTAGGAAAATACCCATCTCAGCGTATCACCCCTCTGCGGAGTAAAATCGTCCCGAAGTGGTAGCTCTGCCATTCATAAACAGTCCGTATATGGCCTGCGTTGAAAAACCTTCTGATTTATTCGTGTATGCACCAGACGGAAAAACAAAAAAATATTGTGTATCCAAAAGCACTTCAATAAACAGAATTAAAACACTATAACACTTTCTTTCTTGAGTGGCACTGCAATGCATGCCGGGTACAGTTAGTATCTCATAATAACAGAGAAGAAGCATTCGGACTTCTTTATGTTTCAGTTGTAGATTTGAGACTATAAGAATACATTTAATTATTCAGTTCAATTTAGACTATAAATTTTAGTTATCATCTTTAAGATAATAACTATTATTATATAGTTTTATATTGTATGTTGCAAATTTATATCCAAGACAAAAGACAATATGAATTGGCCTTCAGCTAACTGTAGGCTGAATGCGGCTGATGATATCCAAGTACAGTAAGAACCCCGATTATCCGAGTTTCCGCTTTAACCGAGCTGCTTCTAGGTTGTTTTTTTTTTTGTTCTACATTTTCCATTTTTAAAGCGATAAAAATTCTGAACTTGATCTCACAAACACTCAGGAAAACGAAAGAGAATTCGCAGAATATTGGTCGCAATTAATCTTTGTTCGTCTAGTCATATGACCCACTCCCTGGAATCGGGAAATTGTTTTGGCTGATCACATGATTCCCTCCCTGGAATTGCGAAATGGTTTCGACTGATCACCTCCCTGGAATTGAAAAATGGTTTTGGCTGGTAGCATGATTCGCTCCCTGGAATCGCGAAATGGTTTCGACTGATCACCTCGCTGGAGTCGGGAAATGGTTTTGGCTGGTAGCATGATTCGCTCCCTGGAATCGGAAATGGTTTCGACTGGTAACATGATCCCCTCCCTGAATCGGGAAATGGTTTTGGCTGGTAACATGATTCCCTCCCTGAAATTGGGAAATGGTTTCGACTGATCACCTCCCTGGAATCGGGGAATGGTTTCGATTGGTCACATTGTCCAGTGTATCTGAAAAGTACGGTGGTACATTCAGTCAGTTCTACTGAAATGAGTAGCAATAAGAGAAAGCGAGTTGTTGTTTCTATAGAAACAAAATTAGAAGCAATCCAAAGAATAGATAATGGTGAATCAATAAAGAAAGTAGCGGAAGATCTCGGTGTCGGAGCTGTTACTGTTGGAGACTGGAAAAGGAAGAGAAACGAATTAGAAAAATGGTGTGCAGAAAAGTAAAAGGTAAGGTTTAAGTAAAAGAACTCTTTCAATATGAATTGTATGTAGTATCTATATAACTTTTGTAATTGTTAAAATATACATTTAAACCTATACGATTTATTTTATTTACAATTTTCGCTTTAACCGAGTTTTTCGGTTATCCGAGTTAGGCTTGGTCCACATTAACTCGGATAATCGGGGTTGTACTGTAATCCTACTACAGTTATAAGGAACAAATAAAAACTTTTATGTGTGATTTTAATATTTTATTTATCTTTAATAGATAAACACTGAAATTATGATTCTAATGTTAAAGTGGGTCAATTAAATAATATCATTTTCATTATTCTGAAAGTATTTTTTAAAAATAAATTTTATTTTATTTCACTATTTCTATTTCCTCATTACCATTTAATGCTAAAAATGTAAAAAGATTTGTTTCTTCATTAATTTTTGATGCATCCTATTAAAATTAATGCATTGAAATTTAATATAAACACTTTTGTCTTCAGTAAGATTACTTTTTAATATTGATAATTTTTAGACTTATGTAACTACAATTTTTCCATAAGACCTCCATAGAACAACTGTTTAAACTTGGGAACAAGATGGCGGCCGCAACCAATAGAAAAACGGAACCACTTAACCGCACACATAAGTTTCCATTAAGTGCTTGCAATGTTTTACAGTATTAAAGACTAATTACTAAAAGAAGATCTTCAAAATCTCTAGCAAGACCTTACTTTATCAATTTCAAAGGTTATTCAATCATTTCTGTTCATAAATATCTAATATTTAAATACCTGTATTAGAAATTCCGTGACGGTCAGATAAGGTAATAATTTTGATCATTTTAGTTCAAATAATTCATATAAAAAACCTTTGAAGATTAAGTTTGATTTCTAAAAATCTTTGTTCTCAAAAAAAGCCCCCAAAGAATAAAGAATTTGAGTGGATTAGGCAAGGAAGGATCAAAATTACCAATTAAAGTTATTTCACAAAATTTTTGAATAAAAATTACAGTAATCTTGAGAGAATTTACATTTCAATAAAATATTTTCTCAGGAACAAACAAATTTTAAAAATAAGACTCCAATAGTCCTTCTCCCATAAGATTGGCAGTACTGGTAGTGTTTAAATTAGAAATTTAAGTTTTTCCATTAAAGACTTATTAAAGATTTTAAAGATTTTTAATAAAAGAAGCGATTTTTAGGTCGGAAAAAGACGAAAACCAAAATTTGGCATCAACTTTTGAAACAACTTCACTTTTGAAACAACTTTGTATACGGCAATTATTGATTCACGCTGGATCCATTTTATTTAAACTCCGATTTTTGTCCTTCTATCTAAAGGTGATTTTTTTTTTTTTTTAATTAAATCTACACGAATTCTACATGATTTGTATCCTGCTTTTTAAATAAGTAAATTGATTTGAGGTATTCAAATATTAATATAATTATTTAAAAATAAACTTTCTTGTCAATCTTTTTGACTTTGTTTTTTTTTTTTGTTGAAGCTTTTCTCTTTTTTTGTCCCTTTTTAAGATGAACATTTTGCTTAATTTTTATGCGACAGGTTTGTTCCAATCTCATGTTTTGGCTTCAGTGTGTTCAGTATGCCCTGTCAAAAGTACCTGAACTGCCACTTGTCAGCAGGCCACACATGATACAGTCAATAACACATATTCAGCCACCCTCTGTAACAATAACTGCTTCAACACATCATGGAAGGCTTTCTACAAGTTGCTGATGCTGTTCTGATAAGATATATTGCCTTTTGGTCTTCAAACGTTCCAACAATTGATGGTGTTTGATGACAGGTAGCTTGCACAGGCGGATGTGGTGCACAAGAATACCCCACACCACTTCAATCTGGGGAGTGGGCTGGCCAAAGCAACAGATTAATGCCAGCCTCTGTGAACCATTTTTGTGTCTTCTGCACAGCATGGCATGGCACATTGTCGTGCTGGAAAAAACAATTGGTTGCCTTTCATAGAATTCTGCCATCGCTCCAGGAAGATGGTTAGCCAGCAAGCCCTGGTACCTAGAGGCATTGGAGTCTCGTGTCCACACCTGCAAAACAGAAAATTGCCCATACCACGGACTCCACTACCACAATCCTTCACTGTGGGCGTGAAACAGTCTATGTCGTATATCTCATGAGGGTGCCTTCAGACCAACATGTCCATCTGATTGGTGTGGACCAGTGGTTCTCAACCCGGTCCATGTAAAATTCTTCAGGGTCCACAGAGATCTTATTGAATCACACTTATTTTAAAATGGTTTATTATGAATTATTTACCAGGGTGCATAAATACTCCATAGAATTTTAGTAAATTAGTTTTCATTCAAAATAAAGCATAATCATTAATATTTCCCTCCCATAATTAACCCAGAATGGAAATTTTCTTTATTCTTGGTGCTGCTTTTATTTACTTTCTTGTTTTTCTACTGAAATTCCAGCACATTTTTGATTAATATTTCATTGATTATTAATATAATCCCTTTACTTTTTCTTTTATCGAATAGCTATTAGGGTGTCCACAAAAAAAAAAAAAAAAAAAAAAAAAAAAAAAGGAAGGAAAAAGGGGTGCATGGGTAAAAAAAGGTTGAGAAACCCTGGTGTAGAGTAAAGCAACTCCACATCACTTCATCCACTGGTGGTGACGCTCTTTATATCAGCAAAGACACTGCTCAGCATTTGCCTACGAGATGAAAGGCTTCCTCTTCCCAGGCCTCCTGAAGAATCCCATTGGATGAAGAGCATGCTGCACTGTTTGTGGGCCCCACTGAGAAGTAAAAGAACTCAGGGGATCCACTAATACAGCAATGGCCTGAGGAGAGGTCGTATGATTCTTACTGACCTCTCAGACAACAACCCGTTTGATGTGGTCCAAAAGTCTTCCTGATCGTTTTAAACAGCTCGCATTTCGAAATATCAAAGAGGTTGATCATATAGTGAGGCAAATATCTTGGATGGGATGATGATAAGGAGATAAAGGGTGAAGGAATAGCAGCTATGAGCACGGAGTCTGAATAAGAGATGTTCATTTTAATTTTTTGCCCTTAATGTAAAAATTCAAATCCACTGAATTACAAAAATAAAATAAGTTTTGGATAATACTTAAATACAATTTAATAAGTAAGATTTGGTGTGTTTGTACCCAATGAAACAACTTCAACTCTTTTTCAAAGAAGCCCTTTAAGAGGCTCTTACAAGCGCTGGGGAGGCGGCGGCATTTTATTATTCACATAGATAAATGAAAATTGCTTATATCTAATTTTACTTAAAGATATTGGCAGTACGTATAAATCTTTGGAGCCCTGAAAGAAGTCATCATGATTATTTTACTGAAAAGACACGTCTGAATTTTAATCGATCAATTCAAAATTTGCTGAAATCACATGAACATTGCAGGTCCTTGTACCCTTCTTTCCTTTTGTCGATTTGGGCCAACTAAGGACCACGGACACTAGCCCCGTATGACACCGTGATGGTGGAGCTAGGAAAGTTCAAGAGGGGGGACGAGATACAAATCAAGTAAAGAATTACACTGAGATAGTAAGTCCCAGGTAAAACGGACGAAACAGCCATGCCAACACCGGGATTCGAAGCCAGGTTCCAATGCAATGGCCGCACGGCAGACTGCTGTCTTGACTGCTCGGCCAAGCCGAACGGCTCCTTGTACTCTATTTAAAATAGCTTTTTTTTTTTTTCCTAGAAAGAACTTAGATCTATTGATATGTTTTGATATTCACAGATTGTAGAACCTTAGAAAAAGAAGCGTCCTTTTGAGTGTAATTTTAAATCCTTTACCAAAAATAAAGAAACTTTTAAATTTCTATAAAGAGGATTTTTATTATCACTGTTACAGTGAATTTATTTCTTTTACATTAGGTGATGAGTCTTAAAATAAACTTAATATCAATAAATGGAACATTACAATACAAAAAGAAAAACAATAATAAACTGTATTCAAAACTATTTCCCACCACTTCAAAATTGTTCACTATTGGCAACGTTTCCTTCTTTATTAGAACGTAACAATCAAAGTCTTTAGTTTTATATTTTTGTCCAAAGCTGCTTATTTATATTTGCCCAATTGATGACGATTTTCTTATTAAACAAAATTAACAGAATTCCTGCAAATCATCAAATAAATATCTTAGTTTGAAAGTGATACATTAAAAGTTTATTTATTTTAAAGCCACTTGGAAAATTCAACTGGGAAACGTCTACCCCTAGTAGATACATGATTGAAAGTTCAGACAACAACATACTTCACTCGTCACATCACAAATGTACACAAAATTAACTACATTCAACAATTGATGTCCAACATTAATACTTTCAGAAGCCAATGCAAATCTTTTGTTTTATATTTTACAGAAATTATCCTAATGAGATATGAATATCCTATATCCTTACTTCGTAAATTTTTCAATTAGAGAGCTCAAGAATTTCATTAACAATAACATATATCCAAAATAAAGTTTCAAAAGTTAAAACTTTTGGATATTTTATAAAATTTTTTGCAATCATATTAAATGTTTTTTTTTTTTTTAAATATGAATTTCTGAATGTATAGTTTTAATCATTTGAATATTAAAAATAATCAAGTCGGAAGTGCTAACTGAAAAGCTATATATGAAGATATATATATAAGTATGAAACAAGGCCTTTAATTTAAGTAAAGCTTCTACTTAAAAGATATTTAAGTAAATATCTCTGCAAGGTCAAACATGTAAATTTTAAGGAATATATTATATGAAAATGGTTTTCTAATTTTTCTTCTTTTTTTGACCCTCCCCATACTTAACAGTAACACAAAATTATAAATTACCTAAAGAAGAAACCTTTTTATCTGGACTATGGCATTAGAGCCAATCTGTCTTTCATAACCTTCTGATATATTAGAAAAGTATGTAATTCCAATAAAAATAACCTTTATCTTAATTTATTTTAAAATAACAGGCCAAAAAGTGAAAAAGTTTTAGTAGAAAAATGAACAAGTAAACTAATTTAATAATAAATTCAGAAGCAACTGAGGTTTAAAAAGTATTTTATCATTTTCTGTCTGATAGAAGAAAAAGTTTCTTTTACAAGATCACGAGGAATGTCAATTTTTTTTTTTTTTTTTTTTTAAAAGAAACAATTTAACTTAGCCAACTATTTTGGTTTGACAATGTATCTTTTGCATTCAATATTTCTCCATTAAGAGCGACATCATCTTAAAATTCATATAAGAGATCCAGATAAATGTGTTTCCACTATCAGTAATTTCATACATCTCGGCAAAGATCTTCAATTTAGTCACCATTTTCTTATCTCTGTCAGGCATTTAATTGTGCTGTTTCTCTACTGAGTAAATAAACGATGCTGCTAAGTGGTGTCACATACAATAACCATTTAATAAAAATTATGTGATTGTGCTTCAGTGTAGTGGTATAGTAGGTGAAAGTAACTGGTGTATTGACTACACAGCCGTTACCAAAGCTTATCTTGTACTTTTTATTTTAAAATAGAATTCACGAATGAAAAAAATACTTCATTTATGATCATGAAGTATACTATACGTTTCATTAATTGGATATAGTGAATATATCAAGTTTTAAGAAGGGGTCAGAAATTATTATTCCTTTGTATCCATCAAGAATACATCAAACATTGACAAAATAGTATTTTTTTTATGCTTTAGTGGAATGTAATTTTTTTTTTTTACTTAGAAAATCTTTTGAATCAAAACCAAATGTACATAGTAATTCGAGCATTTCTTTTTGAATTTAATCAATTTTTTTGTTTTTTCACCTAAATAAAAGTGATAGATAAAAATCCTTTTCTGAGGTGTATAAAACTTTTATTATATCTGCTAAGTAAATTATAGGAAAAAAAAATTCCCATTTTTTTTTTTTTTTTACAGAGCAGAAATAAGGACTTCCATTTTTTCACACATGTCGTCTTTTTTCTTGATGATGGACTGTTCCAATTCGATATACTGATCCTTCTTCATCTTTCCAGCAATGAGCTTTTCGGCGTACACGATTTGAAGAGCTATTTGCTCCTTCATTAGCTTATCAAGTTTCTGAAGCTCATTCACCTTGATAGAAAAAGAGAAGAAAAAAAAAAAAAAGGTGAATAATAAATGTTTTGTTAATATTAAGGTTAATTAATGAAAAATAATATATGTATTTTGAAAGTCCTTGATTTTGAAAGTGAGGAAAGTCCATTTTGTTTAAAAAAAAAAAGAAAAAAAAAAGTTACAGCTAATTTTCATTAGAAATTAACTTAAAATTTCTGTTTTTAATCAATTTACAATCATATCTATAAATAACAGTGTAAATTTTTTACTAGTAATTTATTTTGGTCAATGATATTAATTGTTTGTTGATTTTGAAAGTGAGGCAATTCTTAATATGGACTTGCACCACTTTCAAAATCAACGGATATACATATAATTCAGCTACAGTAACTTTTCCCTCTGTTAGGAAAATCTATTTATTGTAACAAAACCAAATGCACTAACAAAAGGATTCATACCCTGAGCCATCATCGACAGGGTTATCTGGGACAGCTGCTTCTGCCTTATTAGACATCAGTCAGATTTACCCTCAATGATAGGCCTAGAGCGAGTAAAAAGGTTAAAGATCTCACTTCAACTCCCGGAAGTGGCTCCCCAACAAAAACATACAACATGTTTCTGCATTTGGTTTCATTGCTTAAGATTAATTTCATGCAAGTTAAATTTTATTTCTTTTTTTCAAAATCTATTTATTGGAAAACATTCGTATATCGAAAGTCTGACAGTAACAAACAATTACAAGGGAAAGAACCAAAAGACTTGTTCAATAATTTAGTAGTATTCATTTTATAATGTCTTCCCTGCTATTTGCAATGTGCCAGAGCTACAGAAGAGTGTGTGTTCTGAACAGACCTGTAGTCTGTTCACAGGATGTTGAAATGACAAAGTAATGCTACCTTGTAGATCCATTCTTCAAATACTTCAAAGTTAATTGTTTAGGGGTGGGAAGAGGATTTAAATCAGGCAAATGTGTTATCCACGCTAAGAAATTACCGTGCTGTTGAATTATACTGTGAACCTCTACAATTTTGGTTTTGCAGATGGAAAAGCACCATCCAACATGTTAAGCACTGACACAGGAGATATCATACTTATGAAGAGCCGGATTATTGAATTAGTCAGAAAACAATGATGTGCTGATGACTGGTAGAACAGGTCTATTAAGACAGATAAAAATGCAATGGGATCTCTTGATGCATACTGCTGTGAAGTTACCTTTTATCCATAAAAATTCCTCAACCAACTGAGTTGCTAATGTATTGTTTAATAAAGATTTGTTAAGGGTAATTTGGATTTTATAAACTCTTGGAACTGAGGGTTGCTTGGACATGCAATATTTGTATGCAAAGTTCCCATATTTTTTTAGTAGATCTTTCCTCCTTATGCCTCTACTATTAAATATTTCTAACATCACACCAAATTTAAATGTAAAAACTACATTTAATATGAAAAAGCAAATTTTATAAAAGACTTGTAATCTTTTCGAAAATTTGCTTTTTCATATTAAATGTAGTTTTTACATTTAAATTTGGTGTGATGTTAGAAATCCAATATTTGTTCTTTTTCTTTCACTGCTTTTTATCATCCACATTGACGTATGGTTCTGTTCTGATAGCTCCATAATCTAGAAGACTTCCGTAATTCATATGTGAACAGTTTTGTGTTTCAATACTGAAACTCGACTGATGTGATCTTTTATAACAGATCCTGTGAATATATTAACTATTTTATTAATGTGCATCATCAATATTACTGTTAAGAAATTTTCATTTGAAACAAACTGGACAAAATGAAATGCAGCTGTTTCACATCACCATGAAGAACTGATGGTATTAGGTTGAAACTTTATAAGCTACGTACATCATGTTAGGACATGCAAATGATTATAATGTCAGTGAAAATGAGTTTGCAGTTTCAGAGCAGCATCTTCTGAACTTTCTGGTCTTGGGCATAAATAGGTGGCTTATAAGAGATGTTGCAATCAATGAAGAGTCGACATTGGGTCAATAGGGTGCTCCTTTTGTCTCATTGTGCCCAGTCATTGAAGGTTGCATTATGAATACCTGACAAACTTTCGGCATGGAAGAATTGTTGGGATGAGACAAGTTGCATTACCTTACTGCAAAATTGCCACTCATAAACGCCAGTACAGTGATGCAAATATGGGGTCAATGGACAGAAGAGACTGTTGATGCATAGAAATTCAGACTGTACCGCAAAATTACATGGGATGGCGGTGACCGATCGCACAGCAACTTCCACAATGTGGCATAAGAGTGGAGCACTGTCACAGGTCAGGCTTTGTCCTCCAGCACGTTCTGTCGTTGCTTGCTTAACAAAGGACTGGTCACTTGCAGCCAATTAGCCCTCAACCACAGACGCCTCAGGTTGCAATCGAGTCTTGAACACAGACATTGGCACGCTGAATGGCAATACATTGTGTTTTGTGACGAGTCACAACCTGATGCACTATCATGCTCGGATACATGTTTGCAGTCGTGGTGAATGCCAGCTTGCAGCATGCATTTCGGAGTGTAATACCAGCTCAACGTCAAGTGCCAAGGTTTGGGATGCCATTAGGGTTCAATTTGTGATCTCCCCCAATACAAATTCAGGGAACCCCCCAACAGCCAGGTAATCATCAGGGATTTTTAGAGGCAAAGGTGATATCCTTCCTTTTAGTTGTCCTGGCACTTTATTCCAGCAGGACAATGCTCGCCCACATAAGTCCGAATAGTCTAACACCTCTTCCAAGCACGGCAGGTATCACTTCTTCCCTGGCCTTTCAAGTTTGCCTGATATGGCCCCAATCAAACATGTCTGGGTCCTGGCAGATAAGCATTTAAACTTAGCTCAACTGATCAGTGACAGATTTCTTTTCACTGTGTTATTATTCAAATCAACTGGAAGGAAAAATATTATACATACCTTTTCAACTGCTTCAGCAGACTCCTGCTTCATCTTTGACAACAATTCTGTGACTGCCTGGCTTTCTGCCTTGTGATCAGAACCAAGTTTCTTCTGAACTGCTTGGAAAGAAGCCAAATCTTTGTTAGATTTAAAGTGGTTAATAGCACTATCAAACTGCTGGTAGATATTCAATCTTTTGTCATGATGATGCTGAACTTTCTCACAAAGACTTGACACTCGCATTTTGCTTTCGTTGATTTCATCCTAGAAATTATAAAGTACTTATTTAAGTAAAAAAACATGACAATTAAGTAAGCCTTGAAAATCTGCTTATACAACAAATCATCCCATTAGTTCCAAAGTGCGGTAACTCATTTTTTGAAGTTCTGAGAAAATCGCCAGTAAAGATTTGAAACATGCTGTGAAATCAATGGATATATTCGCAATGTTTTTTGAGTTACTTTACTATGGAACTGACAGATACCACACTTTGGCACTCACTAAAAGTAAAAACGGAAAAATGACAAAAAGTGAGTTACCGCACTTTGGAATCAATGGGACGATATGGCAATTTAACCTTCCGTGAACCATGAGGGTTTAAATTAACCCCAGCAGTTTTAAAACTTTTAAGCAGTTTCAAAATATCTGATGCTTTGTGCCGCAAAAACAAATCAGTACCGTGTACGATGATGTCATAGCGCGAACACATGCTTAGTGTGGCAGGTGAAACAAAAAAACCCACATAGTTTGTGACGTAACGAAAAAAGTAAGATTTTCATTTTTGTTGCTAAAACGTTCTTGCTTATTCATATTTTTTTTACATCTAAAACAAACATAAAATAATAAAAATATTTTTTATGACTTAATTTGTCTAGTTTATAGTAATAAGTTTTTTCAAATTGAAGCG
Organism: Thereuonema tuberculata; assembly: GCA_023159025.1. Classification (NCBI taxonomy): domain Eukaryota; kingdom Metazoa; phylum Arthropoda; class Chilopoda; order Scutigeromorpha; family Scutigeridae; genus Thereuonema; species Thereuonema tuberculata. The sequence continues at coordinate 17,061 of JAFIDM010072618.1, forward strand.
GCAATAGTTTCGATTTTCAGTTACTCAGAAGTTGATAATTTTTTTTTTTTTTTTTTTTTATTATAATAAATCGTTTATTTTATAAAAGATAAATCTTTGTTTTATTTGGATCTGTCCCTTATTACAAAAATGATGAACCACCATTTTAAAGTGCATTTTTTATTCAAATGATATATTTTGTTCAGGGTAAAATTAACCCCACATGGTTCAGGGCATGACTTTCATTCACCTGGTTCACGGAGGGTTAAATATATCCAAAAAGAGTACCTAATCAAGCTGTGAATTTTTTAATAAATAAATTATGAATTTTTATTAAATAAAATTTAATAAATTTTTGTATTCAAGCAATCTTCAAGTATAAAAATTGCCAGTCATTTAATATGAATTGAGAGAATTTCTACAAAATCATGAAAAACTTTTACTGCAAACAATTTTGAATATTTAACTTTGAAAAGCTTTTTATTTTAATTTATGGGATATGAAGGAACTTCTGAAAATAGTTAAAAGATATATTCAAGATCATCAACTGAAGTTAAGTACTTACCTTTGTAATAGAGAAGTCCAAACGGACATAAATAATAACCAATATGAAGAGCAGGTAGAATGCCAGAACAACCAAGAAAGGCTCTTGGAACATCAAAATTTTTTGGTAACTGTAATGCAACTAAAAAAAAATAAAAAAATAAAATCAAAATTCCATTAACTTTTAATATTTTTCTAGAATTACCTATTTCGGAAACGAACCCAGAAATTATCACTGCTCTACTAATATTGTGAAATGCCGCGCGGTGTCACTAAGACACCGACCTCTCACCTCTTGAGTACTGGGGTTCGGTTCTCATGTGGGTTTCGTGATGGTGCACAATCTGCACTGAGCAGGTTTCCTCAGGGTTCTCCCATTTCCGTGGGGATTACACTAGATCTACAGGTCATGGTGCTTGGTTTCCCTGTCACCCATATTCCCATGTAATCAGATATATATCTTATGAACTTAGATATTTATTGGCCTATCAAGTTCTTTATCCTGGGCTTGCTTTAAGCAATACTATGAACTGTCCAAATAAATTAAGAATTTCTTTAAGATTGTTATAAAGCAAAGTTTTCCAAGAAAGGTATTCTGAACAGTATGTATATCCATGGTCTAACAAGGAAAAGGAGAACTGTGTCAGTGAAAAATGACATTTAATGGTTGCCTATTATATAATTTGTGCATTTGAAGTAGAGCAGATACTGTTTTAGAAAGTGTTTGTAAATCAATAATAAAATTAAAGGTTCTTTCAAAAATTTGTTGGAAGATAATAGTATTTTTGTTTAATGTTAAGTTTAAAATGTATCTCGATAAGTATTAAGCTTCTTATTATCAACTTCACAGTGAATTTGGGTCAATCAACTATTCTTTGTACTAAACGTGAGCGACAACATAATGATTTTCTAACAAACAAAAATCGAAAATCTAACTTCCTACGGAGCACATTTTAAAGATTAGTGAATGAAGTTTTAGTTAAGATAACGGACAGAGCACTTTTTTTAATTTGAAGAGCAATGTTTTGCTTTATTTAGTGAGATTATGGCAGTAATTTGTCCCCTGCGGGACAAAACAAAACAAACAGCCTACTTTATTGTATAATATTTCGGATTTTCCCTGTCATTGTCGCATATTCTTACTATCAGTTACTACTATTTACTATTTAATATATATTTTGTATATTTAATAGCAATCTGTATTAAAATATTCGCTTTGGGAGTTTGCGAAGCCTCTGAAGTGACAGGGAAACCAAATACTCGCGGGGAAACATTGCCCAATAAGTTACTGTAAAAATACTAAAATATTCATAATTAAACTAACATCGGTCATTGTAAAGCTTTTGATCAATGACCTAATAATACTTTGGGGTAAAAATAAAGTCCAATAATTATTTCCAAAAACAATATTTATTAAATTTGTGTTCGGGACACACTTAGGTACAAAGAATAGTTGATTGACCCATTTACGTTCTACAATTACGATTCACAGATATTTACCATTCACAGTAAGACAACTATTTGAATGATTATTTCATAATGATATTCTTTTGTTTTCAAAGCTACTATTACTTTAAGATTATCTTAAATTCTAAAAAAAAAATTAATATTCCTCTTCCAAGCGGAGAATTTTAGGGGTTGACCTGCATCTGAGAAAAACTCATGTGAAAAATTACAATACACTACTTCATCTTTTTAAAGAAAAAAATACAAATCTTGTAGCATATTTGATAGAATATAAAGAATTAAATTCCTTTAATAACACAGAAAAATGTTACCTCAAATTCCTGGATATGGTTCTCAACCATATTCTTTTTTGTGGCTACAACTACTGGGCGACCTGTGGTATCCAAGTATGTATAATGTAATTCATTTGGCTGCCTCTGCACTTCAAATGGCGCATTCAGCTTGATATCCCTTCATAAAATAAAGTTTTTTCATTAATAATAAATATGAAAATTGTAAAAATGTAGACAATGAAAATAGCCTGTATATAGTAACATAAATACTAAAAATTACAATTAAAACTTCATGTTAGGTTCCTTCCTTTAATTCAACTTATTAGTTTTATATACAGAATGTAAACCCTTCATTAAATCATTAACCACAGAAATTGAATCAAGATCACTGAATTAACTGCAGATTGGGATGTATTGCAGATCTTAGTGCCTGACACTGCCATTGGAAAAAATTACATGTTCTTTTGCAAATCTTGCATTGTACGAGGCTTCCCCATTCAAAATGACCCACTGTTTGAGAGACGACAGGGGGTTCTCGGAAATCATAGGGACCTTTACTGCCCTGCACAAAAAGGATATTTATGGAAAAAAGAATTTCCTGTAAACAATTAATGCATGGACTCATGAAATACTGAGAGACAGATATCCCAAAAATGGTCGGATTCACTTGTCTATATTTTTAGAGCAAGAATCATTGAATTTAGAAAATTTCTATGCATCATTTATACCGTAGTTATCTTATAAAGCAGATCAAACCATCCATGAAACCCCCACAGTATAACTGGGGAGCAGTGTATATCAAAGTCAGGAAATGAATCTTGTTAACTGCATATATTTGTACATATAAACATGTAGAATATTTAAAGGAGCAAGTTGACATAAAAGAAAAAATGAAATAAACGTAAGTATGAACTAAATAAAAGAATATCAGTTGACAATCAAGTACTAATTTTTTTACAAAGTTACAATGTTTTCTATGCCAAAGTTATAAAAAAACAAATCGTTAACAGAAAAATAAAAACAGAAGTGGTTATGAAACGAGTACAACAAAAACTGGTAAGAAATTTTAAATGATAAAAACTTACTTGGCACCTTCAGGCAAAATAACCTTCACTGTGGCGTGATCAACTATCATGTCGTCAAAAATATGGTCCACAAATCTCATTTTTAAAACATAGTTGTCTCCTAAAAATAAATAAGTTTCTTTTCAATGAAAGCTCTTACTTTAAGTCTAGGAAATTCAATGCAAATGTGCTGTTTTAATGAAACAACTGAAAACAAGATAAAGTAATCGTGCAACTGCAATCAAGTTCCAATATATACATATATACTTTAATTCTCATCATATATTGCAGCCATCGCTTGATTAAGCAGCATTTGTTCAATTACACTCAGAAACCTTTTTTCTTTTGCAAATGCAGTCTAATGAAGGTAATCTCAATGAATTTATAACAATGAACTGAATTCTCAATAACATTACATGACAATTCTTCATGATGCCAGAATTCTTTAAAACGCCAACAAAAATTATATGCAGGTTGTATCAGTTGACCAGACCAACTTTCGTATCTTTTTTTTCTGACTTTTCTCCAGTGCTTCGGTGATGATGTGTTTGGTTCTCTTGGGTAGTGAGTAGTTCACAATTTTGTGTATTGATTGTAGCGTGTGACCTTTTTGCAGCATGTTTTGTTGCATCAGAACCAGTGTCTTCAATTTTTTTCTCGATTGCAGTAATGGTTTCACGTTTCGGAGAAAAGCCATATTCATTCCTCATCAAATAAATGTCTTAATTTCTCAAAGCACTGCAAAAATCATTTAATAACTCTAAAATTAATAAACTACAATTCAACGGCAATAAAGATCAAGAATTCATATGTTTAATAGATGTTCAAGATTAGAAGAGGATTTATGAAAAGTGTAAGCAATTGAATTGGTTCATTATCTCCGCGCCTGCGAGGATAGTCTGTGCAAGGGAGAAAAGAAGAACTTAAAATCTTATAAAAGTAATTGGAAAGAGTTTTTAAAGAATAGGTTTATATCTTGAAGTTTTTATTAAACTATTTGGAAATTTTCTAGAAAACAAGGACATTGGAAGATTATATCAGGAAAGCACTTTAAAAAATTAGAAGTTTATATATATATATTTTTTAGATTTTAAGATTTAAAATTTAAAAGTTTTAAAAAGAATAAATTTCTAACAATTGTTATTTGGCTTTAATAATTTGAAAGTGTTTAAGTGTCACGTTCTATTATTGTAAATTTTTTGAATTCTTGAGTTGTGATATTAGTGTTTAGTTTAGAAGAAAGAGAGGAATTGTTCTCTTTTCTTCAAATTTTTGTAAAAAATGGCTCGTTCAAGTCCTAGAATTAAAAAGGACGAAATATTGCCGTTGAGTTCTAGTTTGTCATTAATTTTAGAGTTATTAAATACATGTCTTGTTGCAGAGTTGTTGCTCTTTGACTATGAACTTAATGACCTTTAGCGTCAACTGGAACGCATCATTTTTCCTGTCATTGTCAATTATCGCACGGTCACTACCTTCAATGTCATGAGGTATTGACGCCATGCCCACTGCTATACACAGGGAAAGCATTCTGGGCCTACCTTGTGTTAGGATACTGATAATCTTGTGAAAACAAATAACTGCTCTCGAAAATGATTCCCAGGAAGAAGTTACTGGGTTGCGATACAACCTGTGTATTTTGCAAATCTTTCTTTGTTTAGTAAAACTGGGAAATGTATATTAAATATACATTATCCGGCCACTTTATTAGGTTCACCCCTGCTGTACGCACAAATGGTACGATCCACTCATTTGCAAGTCACATGGACAGTTGTGGTTATAAATACAGCATTAGAGAAATCCCATCATAAGCTGAGAAAGCAAACCACAGCGATAATGGGAAAGTGTAGTGATCTAACGGAGTTTGAATATGGCATGATCATTGGGCCTAGATGTGCTGGTCAGAGTATCCAAGACGGCAGTGCTCCTGAACTTTTCGTGTACACCACTATCAAGGGTGTATAGGGAATGGTGCAACAAACAGAACTTCGAGTCTGCGGCACTCCTGTGGACGAAAATCGCTCGTTGATGACAAGAGGCCGGAGGAGGATGTCTAGAATTGTGCAAGCCAGAAGACAGGCCATGGTTGCCCAAATGAAACCTGATTTCAACAGTGGTGCGCAGCAAACCATCTCGCAATGCACCACTAGACATGCCCTGTTGCAGACGAGCTACAACAGCCGACGGCCTCGTCGGATACCCTTGTTATCAGCAAAGAACAGGAGCCACGCCTTCTGCGGTCAAAGCAACACTGAACCAATGGACCATCGACGACTGGAAAAAGGTTGCTTAGTCAGATGAGTTGAAGTTCCTGCTGCATCATGTTCATGGCAGACACAAAATTTGGCGCAAATAACATGAATGTCTGGACCTGTCGGGTCTCGCAACAACTCTTCAAGCCAGTGGGGCAGTGTCGTGGTGTGGGGGATGTTTTCCTGTACAAGTTGGGTTGTTGATACCTCTGGAGGCAGGTCATGGTACTGGAGTGTACCTAAACATCGTAGCTGACCAAGTGCAACCCATACATGTTAACAGTTTATCCTCATGCAGATGGTTACTTCCAGCAGGATAATGCACAAAGCCCGCATTACTATGGGATGGTTTGAGGAACATGACGACGACTTTTCCTTGCCACCCGCTCAGTCCCCGGATCTCAGCCCGATTGAAAATTTGTGGGATGAACTAGAATGGGCTGTTTGCTCCAGGCCTACACCTCTATCAAATCTTCAGGAACTGCGTGACACATTCATGTCTGCATGGTACACAATACCTCGACAACATTTTCAGCATCTTGTGGAACCCATGCCTCGACGAATTCAGGCTGCTTTGAGGGCTAAAGGAGGCCCAACACGCTACTAGGTAGGGGTACCTAACAAAGTGGCCGGACAGTGTATATATAAATAGGAGAGGAATGGGGGGCACTGCCTCTTCTTTATTATAGAAGACTCTCCCTTCCCCCTCAATTTTTGCATTACATACTTATGAAGCTTTCCTTTTTACGTTTTACCTACTTTTATTTTTATCAGGATTTTTTGGAGCTCTGATAATGCAACAGCAAACATTTTGCCTCTTCAGGGTGTCTACTGAATCTCAAACAAAAAATTTAAGGACAATTCCCATACATTTAAGGACATTTTCACAAAAATTTCTACCAAAAAAAAAAAAAAAAACCAAACTCTAAACTGATCTGCTCGACCAAAAAAAAAAAACACCATGCTGAAAATTTAAGGACATAGTCTGATTTTTAAGGACATTTCCTGTACATTTCATGTTGACCCAAATTTCCCATACAAATCCAGGATTTCCCGGTTTGTAGACACATCTCCTCTTCTACAATATTAGATTTCAAAAAGAGGTCAACAAAATTAATTAAAAATGGTTTTGAGTATTTATTACTAAAAACAAATATTTGCCACATAATTTGGATAACGGATCGAAAAAAATTTAGAACGGACAAGTCACTGACAGATAAATGATTCAGTTATGTTAGCTTGGAAGACTAACTGAAAGAAATACAGTTGGTAGATGCCTATAAGCAACAAATCCTGCTAACCCAAGGTTAACACATTTTTCTGAACTAATACATTTGAATTGCAATCTCACAGAATAACCAACATTGTTTAATGCAAACCTTTTTTGTATGAAAGTTGACTTAACTGTTATTCAAGAAATAACATCAAAAATAGAACTGTACCAACTTATTGTAATTTATGTACTGAAATTTACTTATTCTGGACATACTAATGTATGATAACTGATTGTGATGCGAGTCTTAAAATTCATACCTGAATTGTAGAGGTATTCATAGCTAGGCAAATTGTAGCCAATCGCATATTTTGTTTTCCATCCACCAAACAGCGGGAATCGTGGTCTCAAATCAAGTTCGACAGCATCCTCTAATACTCTCAAATGACTAGTCGATATATTTCCGATTTCGTCCCGATAGTAAACATCTGTGGCTGCTGCAGGAAGAACAGTCTGGAAAATGAAGACAGAGGTACCAAGATTAATCAATTGCCAAAAATGTGTTTGGGAGTGTTGTGGTTTTTTTTTTTGTAACTACTAAAACTCAAAGGCTTACTGACAATTTATAGTTAACAAATTGACTATCATGTAATGTCTATACAATAAAAACAAACTCTTTAAATTCCCAATTAAAAAAATGTGTAACAAATTTTTTGATGTTAATTTTTTTAATTATTGTAATTCTGTCTTTGCCTAGTATTTAAGAATATATATTTCAATTTTAACCTCTTATTCATACTTTCTATTACATGTACTCCTCACTTTACGACCTGTCTGCTTAATGACCACTCGCACTTACAACCTCTGCCCTTGAAGGTACAACTTCTATTTCATCTCCAATACCTGGACCCTCTACAGCTCCAGATAACCAAATAAACAAATGATAATATGTACATATCCATGTCTTTTTATGAATAAATTTGAAGTTTGTTGCATAATTTTTGTAATTTTATAATTTTACAACGATCCTACATTCCCGGCGCAAGCTCCTCGCTTATCGACCAATTCACTTTTCTACAAAGTCGTCGGCATGGAACTCAGCCGTAAAGTGAGAAATACCTGTACTAATATTCTTAATTACCACAATTTAGAAAAAAAATATCAGTTTTTTTTTTTAAAAATTCTTTTCTATCTTGTTATTATTATTATTAGAATAATAATATGAAAATGTTGAAAATATTACTTGTAGTTATTATATTTCGTAAATGTGATTAACTTATCCCTAATTCTTTCTAAGGTTATTTTTTTAAGGAATAAAACAGTGTTTCTTGATTTACCTTGAAAGACTTCACTGAAGACACTCCATTTTGATCCCGTTGATACTCGTAACGTGAGAAAGGTCCTTTCAGGATGGCTCCCGTGTGACGCAAATCAACAGACTCCTCCACAGCAATGTTCCCCCAATGAGAGACTTCAATGGAACGTTCCAGATTTGTCACAGTTAAGAATGGAGAGTTATTTTCATAATGAATTGACATTTCATTCTGAAAAAAGAATCAAGTGAAAAAAGAATGCTGCTGAATAACAAATAGAAAAGTTTTAATCAATAAATATTGATCAGAAATCATAAAGACAAAGGTTCTCTAACCTTCTCATTATTAAGTGACACACAATAAACAATATAATATCGTATATAAGCAAGTAATTCCCTCGTTTAAGATTTCGCTTAAAATTATGGAATCAATTTAACACCACAATTTAATTTGATCCAAAAAATATATAATTTCTTGGCATGAAGTGATAGCAAAATGAAATTTTAAGATAACTGGTTAATAATCATCAAATCAGAGGCATTTAATAAATGAATTCTGCAAGCGCTAAAATTAATTCACAACTCCAATAAAATTTCCGAAAATATACAAAATGAAGGAAATTTTTGTGCATTTGAATTTTCGACTGCATAATGAAACAAATGAAATACAATACGTTTGCAAATATGTTGCTTTTAGATATGGAACTTGTCCAAAAATAATTTGCCAAATTCTCTGGGGATAATTTGGCATGGAATACAAAAAAGTTGACTCCAGTTTGTGGCAAACCGATTCCAGGAATATGACATAGTCCCTCATCTGCTTGCAGGGAAAAAAATAATACTCCCTCCGTCCGAAACTATGGTATACACTTAGTAGGTTAAGTTTATTGACAGTATTTACTCATAAAATTCAAAATACAAAGTTATTTTAACTGCGTTGCTAGGTTACCTAGTTGTTTGGCAGCTTCAATAATTTTCAACGTGTTTTAAAATGTATACCATATTTTCGGATGGAGGGAGTAATAATTATTCTGTTTTGTATCTTTACGGATTTAATTATATGAATGGAAAAATTTGCATAGTAGCAGAAGTGCAAGTGCTTTCACTGAACAACTGAGTTCAGCAATGGTATTTCTGCATTGCAATGTATGTAACTTTCTTAATTGTAGTCTTAATTTTTCTATTGACTACATGACTATCAGGAAAATTTATGCAAATGAAATGTTATCTTTTAAGTGCCTTAAAAGTCTCCTGAAAAGTTTTCCTCAGAAATAATATTTTTTTTTCAAAAAAATTCATGATTACTAAGTTCTAATGAATGGTGGTTTGTCAAAAACCATATAAAGATACTTCCTATCTTATAATCCTAAAATTAGGTAAAAAACTACATCTCTTTGATATATTTCCTTTAATATTGGTAATATTTCGTGGAATTTATATCATTCCGCTTTTTCAAATAAAGAGAATATACCAACTAAGAAAGGGAAGTTTATATTGTATTGGACTAATAATGATGGTACAATACTTGGTTTTGTTAACATTTTTTCATTTATTGGAAAGAGTATATGATTATTTTATAATAATGACATGATATATCTATATTATGCATGATTGTATTAGTATTAAGACATGTATTGGATGTAACTCATTGTTATTATTAAAAAAAGGTTTGAAAAAGCGGAATGATATAAATTCCGCGAAATATTACCAATATCAAAGGAAATATATCAAAGAGATGTAGTTTTTTTACCATATAAAGATTTTTTTTCTTCTTCTTTTTAAATCAAGACATCGTAACACTAAGATATCAAAAATCAAGAAACAATCTGATTAATAATTCAAACAATTTGTTTTTAATGAAAATTACAAAAAGAAAAGACAATCCACTACATTACCTTTTTCCCCTCCACTTCTTCAGAATCATTGTTTCATAGCATTTTTCATTTTTAAGAATAAAAATAATTTGTTTTCCAGTATTGCCAGTCAAGATTTTTTTTTAAAAAATGTTTCTTTTAACAAAGAAAATATTCCGATTCGTTTTCTTGTCATAATCTAATGCTGTTTTTGTAATTGAAATTCCTTTTTTTTATGTAGTGATCTTGTATATTCGTTTGACGCAGTGTATATTTGTAAGCTGTTACAATATTTTAATTTAAAATAAAAAGAAGGTCAACTTACTACAGAAAAGGGTGCTACATTCTCATAAGGTCCATAGGAGATGGAGTTGTCACTCTGACTGACTGGCTTGAACTTTGTGTATGATTCGATATTGCTCGATGCCAAAACGACGTTAGTTGTCTGCTTGACGACAGGGTAGGGCGAGTAGAAATAATGGTTGCCGTGATAAAGAACTTCCTGTCTTTCGGACTGAGAAATTTGAGAAGGATAAGGAATCAGCATTTGGGAAAAGACGGTTTCCACTTCCAAATAGGTTGTTTTCCCAGGTTCTAAAGGATAACGCAATTCAATCTGCCAAATGGGCTTTCCCCTGAAGAAAAACAGAAAAAAAAAAAAGAAAAAGAAAATATGTTAATTTAATAATCAAGCCTTCAATCACTGAAATTGGCATTCTACGATGACTGCCTTTATCTGCTTGGAATAGCAAAATCCCAATGATAGTGAAATGTAGTAAGGGAATTAAACAATTTATAGCCTTACATAACGTTCAACTAGATCATTATAAAAACAAACTCTTTACTCATAATATTTCGTTTTTCCTAATTGGATAAACTTCATCAGATGAATAATTCCAGGAGATATTTTAACTCCTGTTCACAGAATTCACATTCAATATGAACTTATTATGTAAATAAAGAATTGATGTCATAATATAACAATTTATCAGTATGTAAATAATTATTGTATTATGTTATCAATTCTTTATTTATGTAATAAGTTCATATTGAATGTGAATTCTGTAGACAGAAGTTAAAAAATATCTCCTGGAATTATTCATCTGATGAAGTTTATCCATTTAAGATAAACGAAATATTATGAGTAAAGAGTTTGTTTTTTATAATAATCTAGTTGACAATTATTTATTTAATAAATAAAGATGAAGTTTATAAACCAAATTCTTCCACAATCTTCTTTCTTTCCATATCAAAAATATTAGACAGAAACACACTCTTCCATACATTGCATTAGTATTAAAATAT
>JAFIDM010072619.1:0-26242 GCA_023159025.1 Thereuonema tuberculata
AATTAAATATAAGTGATATTCATATTTATATTTAATTAATTGAAGTTTAATTTCTGTGATTATATATATTGTGATTATCGTGCTTGAAAAGAAAATTTTTAGTTAAAGATTATTTACTAGTTTTCTGCGGGATTAACATGTGCGGGATGACAACAAAAAAAAGATGGCGTTATGACGAAGCCTGTAGGAGATCGTTCGATTTCAACGGAGATAAATATGCCTGGTATGTCTCCACATTGACAGATAAAGGAGAGCGGGAATTTTGAAGAAGAACTGTCGCTGCCAAAACTAAAAGTACGAAAAGAACAAGTTTGCAGTTGACGCAAGTAAATAAGAAATAATTATTATTCTTCTGAGGCCCTCCTAGACAAAAGAACAACTGACGTCGCCCACGGAAAGCGTAGATTTAAACCCGAACAGAACCGTAATAAATGAATGAGAAATCCAGAATAAGAAGACATAGTCATGGCGAATGAAAGTATTTATTTTCCGGTTGCTGAGAGGATCGAATAAAGGAAGAATTCGACGGAAATCAACACGCGAAGAAATCCGAAGATCGAACGTTTAAATAGGCTTAGGTTTATGAAACAGAGGAGAAATTAGTGCCGCTGGATCGAAGGGATCTGAACTGATTTCATACAAGTGATTAGGAAAATGTGTGTGTGAATTAGTGAAACTAATTATTGCTTGTTTGGTCATCTAGAGTTAATTATAATCATCAACTGAAAGTTGATAGTAAAGTATCAATTATGTGCATAGTGCTTTCGTGACGAGTTATCATCGAGAGTCAAGATATGTAAGTACAGTTTCCTTTATTTTATGAATCGAGTATCCAAGGGGATTGCTGATTTATAACAAGACTGAACTATACAAGTAATATTATTAAAGGAGCAAATATTAACTTTTCCACGTAGGGGAAAAACCATTGTCGAGTGATCTAACATTAGTTTCATCCATGTATGAAATAGTACATTAATGACAGAAATGACTTAGATGTAAATACCATTATATTCTGAGATTTAATATCCTTGTAGGTTACTTGTTAATAGTTACATACGAAGTCATCAGTTTAATATATTGAATTTAAGGTGTAGTATTAATGTCAAAAGTGACATTTGAAGATGAAATATATAATACTATGTTTATTAGACTACATATTATTATTCTAGGATTAAGAATAATCATCAAGGTTATAGTTCATTAATAATTTGTAATTATTGAGTATTTCATATTTTGATATTTACATGTAAACTGATACATGCTAGGTTTTATAGTTGGTACCATTAGGGATTAGTTACAGATGAACTTAGTTAATATATGATAACAAATGTTATTGCTCTTATATCATAAATTATTGTAAAGTTAACTTTTCCTTTCATAAAGGTTATAAACTCTAGTAATAAATTATTTTAAAGTTTTTTTTTAATATTCAATGCTTTTGTTTCTTTACCTTGATGCGTGCTTGTTCTGAAAGTATATATATATCGTACCCATCTCTGCATTGCATCTTATCATTATTTTTATTTTAACATAACGTCCAGTTTCTTATTACAGCATGAGATGCAATTAATCCTTCCCAAGCGACTTATAAACCTTAAAAATAGATTATTAAAATTCCTTCTGTATTAGGGAGTTGCTTTAACGTCCAGTTTCTTATTACAGCATGAGATGCAATTAATCCTTCCCAAGCGACTTATTAACCTTAAAAATAGATTATTAAAATTCCTTCTGTATTAGGGAGTTGCTTTAACGTCCAGTTTCTTATTGCTTTAACGTCCGGTTTCTCCCAATAGTATTAATATTAGCTCATGTCGCAATTTATTTGGATTCAATTAGACTTAATCTAGAAATATCTTAGACTATTTGAAAAAAATGGCCGAAATAATCATAAAACCTCATTTAAGAAATATGTTATTAAATGATCGTAATCTCTAATGATTTCGTACTGAATGTATAAATATGTACAGGGAATCATTGATAATTTTATGCTTCATTTTGAAATAAGGAATTAAGTAAGTAAATGTGTATTACAGTCGAACCTCTATTTAACAAAGTCGCTAAATCCCGAAAAAAAGTTCGTTATATGGAAACATCGTTAAATAGAGATTTAAAATTACTTTAAACTACATAAAACAGATTTAAAATACATAAACAATAAATATTTTTAAGAAAGTAATAATTTTAATGACATAAATCGTACATTACCACATGCATACTTAAATTTCACTAATAAAGTCTGTTAATTTTCGCTGAGTTTTCTTTTTGAAAAAGAGTTTTCGTTCATATTGTGTCTCGCATCTTTGCGATGCACCAAAAACCCCTTCAGCATTTTCTTTAAATTGTAATCCGCGTCGGATTGTTTCAAATGATCATACGAAGGTTTTTTTATTTCTGCATCATAATCATTTCCATTTTCATCATCTTCATCTACATCGCAATTCATACTTGTATTTTTTATTTTTCACACTGACAAAATATCCGATTCAGTTAGTGTTTCCGAGGTCTCAACTTCAAAATCAAGTGAAAGATAATCATCAATCAGCACATCATCGTTAATTTCTTCTTTTTCTTTTAGCTGTATCCACATTTCTTTCATTTCCTCTAAGGGAATAATAACAATAAAAACATGTCCTGGAGGAAAAAAAATAGATACCAAGAAAAAATTCGTTAAATAGAAAATGCACTTCGCTATTTGGAGGTTATTTTACGAAGAAATTAGCAAAATGTTCTTGGTTTCAAAGAAAAGTTTGCAAAATAGAAAAACTCGCAAAATAGAGGTTCGTTAAATAGAGGTCCGACTGTATATGAATTACAATTTCGTTACCTTGAATGGTAATATCTTATCACTATCTGGTAGGAAGCCCAACATCGTGTAGATTTCCGATCTTTTAAAAAGTGCTTTACAATCTGGGAAAAAAAATATTGAAAATAATTAAAATAAGGCGAATATTTTTAATTGTTATACGTTGTTTCATAGTGCAAATGATTTAAAATTTAACTGGAATTATTTGGAAAATTCTTAGGAATACCTTTGGATCTAAAAAAATCATTTCATAGTATCAATGTAAACATTTTTATTATATAATAATATATAAATATAGTAATGAAAATGATATAGTATTATAATTCTCTTTTAGAATATTAAAATTTTTGTGCAATAGAATCATTGTAAAAAAGATGGGGCAACTACGCCTAAACTTTAGTGAATTTCGAGATTCTCCAAAATAATTGTCCACTCTTATATTCAAAAACAGAATTATTAATAAATGTTTTTCTTTGTGATGTATGGATCGTTCCTCAAACCAATTGTTCTTTTGCCATTCTGAGCATTTTTATTATGCATTTAGGAATTAGGTCTTTATTACAGTAAAAAAAAAATATAGGATCAATCAAAAACCTTTAGTACATCTGGTTTTTTTTTATTTCTTACTATAACTCCAAAGAGAAAAGTTTTTCTTTATATTCTAGCATATCCTTTGGAAATATTAAAGTTTAATACCATGAAAAATAGTGAATCAGTCAAAATGGGGAGATGGGATTTGTTTATCGACGAAGGACTAGACAACCGTTCTCATTTTCTCTGGCGCACAGAAATTCCTTAAGGTAAGAGAAAATTAACTTAGCGTGCAGATGATGTTAAGAAAAAAAAGGGGATTGTTCATCATGCATCAATAAAAACAAAAAATAAAACAAATGAAAACAAAAAACAAAAAGCTTTAGGCATGAATTTTGTTTTGTTCTTTGTTTTCATTGGTTCATGATGGGAAATTCCACTTATACTTAAATTTCTTAGTTTTTTGTTGAATCACCGACATGCTGGGTTTAATACTTACTCAGAAGGCTTCACTTGGTGATCCTTTTGGCCATTACACTTTTAGAATCACAACCGTAATATCAACAAATGTTTTTAACTTTGATTCATGAAACCTAACTCAAACTTTTAGTTGTTTGGCAATTCTTAGCATTTTTATTTGGCATTTAGGACAAGAATAGGAACACTTTTTATAAATAGACTGAAAAATACAGTCAATATCCAAAAAAAAAATGCAGCGTTTTTAAGATAACAAACAGATCGTTGTCAAAGCGGCAAATTACAACATAATACATTCATTAACAAAAAAAACGACGCACCTAGAAGTTGTTGTCCGATGGAGACAAAAATTGGTGGAGAGGAAGATTATGTACAGAATAGAAAATGATTAAAGTTTCAGAAAAATTGAATGATTTATTTCAGAGTTACAGAGTTACAAAGTAACGAGCTCAATAAGGTCGTTACCCACCTCTACCCTGAATGCAAGCTGCCACACGACGTGGCATAGAGTGATAAAGCTCCCTGATGGTCTCCTGCGGTATTTCTTGCCAAATTTGCTTCAATTGTCCGGCTAGGTCATCCACATTCCCTGTCGCCTTCCCATCATATCCCAGACATGCTCGATTGGAGAGAGATCTGGGGATCTGGCTGGCCAAGGAAGTGTTTCACAAGCTGCAAGACAGGTCGTAGCAACATGTTGCCGCATGTGGTCTGGCATTATCTTGCTGAAAAATAAGGGTACTGCAAAAGGAAGGGTAGCAAAGCAGGTCTCAGAATGTCGTCGACATACCGCTGTGCTGTAAGTGTGCCTCTAGTGACGACCAATGGGGTCCGGCTATCAAGGGAAATGGCACCCAGACCATAACTCCTGGTTGAGCGCCTGTGTGGCGTGCAATAGTGAAAGCAGGATCAGCACGCTGCCCTGGGCGTGTCCAGACACGTCTGCGACGATCGTCAGGACACAGTTGGAAGCGGGATTCGTCGCTAAACACTATACGTCCCCAGTCAGCATCATTCCAACCGGATTGAGGCAAGTACCACTGTAATGTGGCCCGACGGTGTGCAGACATGAGTGGCAGGTGGCGTAGCGGGTGGTACGAGCGTAGATGTCGCTATGTCAGCCGTCTGTGAATGGTCATGGTGGACACTCGTGTGCTGGTCGCACGTCTGATGATTTATAACGATGATGCAGGTGCTGTGATAGCTGACCTGACAATCACTCTCTCCTCCCGCTCTGCTGCGGCCCTAGATCGACCGCTACCTTCATGACGCTGAAATCTGCCATTGTCCACCCATTCCTGCCATCATCTTCTAATCGCCGCATCACTTCGACCCATATGACGAGCGATTCTCCGATTTGCCCAACCTTCCTCTTTCAATCCAATGATACGATCTCTTTCAAACTCTGACAGTTGCACGTAATGAGCACAAATCGTGCAGCGATGCATTTTTTTAGTCGTTGAAAGATATCCTAACTCGCAATGTAACAGAAATTTTGACCATCAGATTGAGAATCGCTTCTTATATACACCTGCTGAGTGCGCAGTTCCGATGCGCTGTAGCTCTCGCTATTCTTTCATTGGACACCAAAGTTGAATCATTTGCATGAGTGGGCGCATTGTCTTTGCATATGAAATTTCATTACAATCCTACAACTTCATCTATGTGTGTCGTTTTTTTTGTTAATGAGTGTATTTACATATAAGAGGCAAAATTAAACTTAAACTTAAATATTACGTTTCAATTGATATCGATCTATCTGTAAGTTAGTTTTAAAAAATATTTTTGAAAAAAGTTTGTTCTCTCAACCATTTCGTACAGTCAACGATGAGGGAGTGAAATTAATTAGGCTTAAGGCATAACTTGTATGTTACACTCTGGTAAAACTTAAAATACTCATTATAATTAATAGTTATTGCAGTGCTAGATCTATGGCATGGTCTCTATCTTTTTAAAATGTCATTTCCTTCATCTTTAAAGTAGTCTACAATGGTGGGTAATAAATTTCTCAGTAAGCTTAGCCTAAGATGCTTTGTGCCATTAAAATCAAGCAACTAACCACTCTGTAAGTTATGTGAATATGCATAGTAAAGGTAAGATTGTAGCATTTGCTACAAGTTATTAATATGTTTAATAATGCCGATGTGTTTATGATTGTTCGAATGTCAACAATGCCGATTTGTATATGCAGACTTTACGGTACCATAATTGTTTTCTAGCTATTTATTATTTTTTAAATTTATTTATATATCATCTTTGAATATTCTGCGAATATGTTTTATATTTAATAAAATCAATTAAATATTTTATATTGGCTTTGACCTGATTAGAACGGTTCCGCTGTTCAAGTTGGAATATTAAAGGACAATGAACTGGAATAACATGTTCGAAATAATAACCCATCAACAACAATGGGATGAGACCAAATTGTTTACCAAGTGACAACCCGGAACAGCTGTTTCACGCTCTTTGATGATCATCAGCCAGGAAAAGTCACCAGTATACTTGAGGCTAATATAAATAATCGTTCGAATCGCAATGGTTCCTCAAATGTTTATTTTGTTTTTTTTTTAGATAGAATTACGATGATTGTACATAAACCATCAAATTCGAATTGTTCGATAATCCTAATCAAGGACAACGAACTATAATAGATTAGTTGAAGTTTTACAAACTGAATTTCAGAATAATTGAAAATGGAATCTGAATTTTGGAATAAGTATCAGTTTGTTAATTTTTAAAAATTCAACCGTCAGAACTTTTTACTTGGTATAATAATGTAAGGTGTTTATTTCAAAACGTAGAACTATAGAGAAATGCTTGCAATTAACAGAAACGCTAGTGACATAGCTAACAGCAAAAAAAGATATAAAAGACTTGATGGAGTAGAAAAAGTTCTAAGGACTATCTTATTTTGTATGGAAGACAAAAAAACAGAACAAGATGATCGTTCAAATTATGAGAATTGATACAGACTTAACTTATATACAATAAGTTGAACTTCCTAAAGAAATACTCAAAATAAATTTAAATAAATTTAATAGTTTAAATAATTGGAAAGATCATTTTACTACTAACTGTGAATGCTATGATACTAATTTGAATCTTGTTTTCCTAAATATCCGTAGTCATAAGAAAAATTTTGATTATTTTAAAGCAAACATAGAACAGGTTATGGAATTTGTAGATATAATTATATTGGCAGAAGTAAATGTAAATATCGAAGAATCTAAATCTATAACTTAAATTCGTACAATAAAGTATATAAATTATTTGATAAAAAAAGAGGAGGAGAATTAATAATTTATTACTACATATTCATTGATTAAAGCTCACAAATTAATATGATTAATTACGACACACCTGCGTACTGGAATTAAAGTTCATTTAATAACGACTATAGATTCGTGTAAATAAATGGAATACTCATTAAATACAGACTTGAGAATGTGTATTCCATTTATTTACCCATAACTATAGTCGTTATTAAATGAACTTTAATTCCAGTATGCTGGAGTGTCGGCTAATTTGTGAGCTTTAGGATATGTTCAACACACGTAAATTTGCAATTTTGATACATAATCATTGATAGCTGGTATATTGAATCAAAATCTTTTGAAAATATAATATGTAATCATAAGAAAAAAACAATAAACTCATCTCATAATAAAGAAATAGAAGTAATATTAATTGCAATTTATAGACTACCCAACAGTAAATTAAAATATTTTATCATAGAATTAAATAATATTATGCAAGAATTAAATGAGAAGGTTAATGATAAATATCCATTAATATCAATAGGTGATGATAATATAAATTTATTAGATGACAAAAATAGTGTTATATTACAAAAATATATGGAAATATACAACAACTTCGGATTTAGGAATTTTATATATGCTGTCACCAGAGATATAAAAACAAACATATCTCATTCCAAAACTTGTATAGATCATTGTTTTGCCCAAGATAATAAGCTTTACTATTGTAAATATTATAGAAAATGACATATCAGATCACTATATGATTGTAATACAGTTGAATCGCGATAATCCGACATTACGGGACCAAGGGGGGGTCGGATTAACAAATATACATATTGAGTACATATTTAATTAAAACTGAACAATGAAACTGAAACTGTTATGAGTCACGGGGCAGACGGGAGATGTCTGCAGCAAGCGCACTGACGTCATCCGACGCGGCGTCGGACTACCGAGCGTGTCGGACTGTCAAATGTCGGATTATCGCGATTCAACTGTACAACTTATGAAACATAATAAAAATTAATAAACACAAACAAAATAAATAAATTTAAAAAACTTAACAACATAAAGAATGAAGAATATTTTTTAAAACACTACAATCAACAATAAATAAAATTATATTATAACTGTTCCGTACTTCCTTTGTAGGTCTTTTCTCCTACTATATGTATTGTGATAAAAAATCTTCATCATCTCCAAATTAAATGTAATAATTTACATTTATTATGAAAAAAGCAAATTTTCAAGGGAATGTCGTTCCCCCTTCCTCAAGCCTATTTACAATAAGTTAACGAAATTTTTTTGAACAGTTAAAATATTACATGATGTTAATATGTCTTACATACACATTTTGTTAATAACAATATCATAGCTTTCTATTATTAAAACAAGTTCTTAAAAAACTTTGTATTTGTTAATTTTTGCTAATTCTTCTATTGTGACCTTATTATTGCAATTTTTACACATCTTCTCAATAAAAACTTTTGCTATTCTTACAAAGTATTCGTTCACTTCAAGTTCTTCACTCCTATTGATATTTCCTTCTTTCGTGTTTCGGATGTACATGCTTTCAATCATTTTTCTTGTTTTTGTTTCGTTCTCCACACATAAAATTTTAATTTCACTATTAACGCAGTGCGTTTTTTTCTCACAATGTTCAGCAAACTCTGACTTATCTATTATTTGATTTTCTATGTAGTGGCCGTGTTCTATCATACGTTCCTTTACCGTTCTTTTAGTTTCTCAAGGATAGAACAATTTCACTATAGATGGGAATAGTGTACAAGATAGAATGTTTGAATTGTAAATTGTTCTATCTTGGAGAAAGTAAAAGAACGGTAAAGGAACGTATGATAGAACACGGCCACTACATAGAAAACCAATTAATAGATAAGTCGGAGTTTGCTGAAAATTGTGAGAAAAAAACGCACTGCGTTAATAGTGAAATTAAAATTTTATGTGTGGAGAACGAAACAAAAATACGAAAAATGATTGAAAGCATGTGCATTCGAAACACGAAAGAAGAAAATATCAATAGGAGTGAAGGACTTGAAGTGAACGAATACTTTGTAAGAATAGCAAAAGTTTTTATTGAGAAGATGTGTAAAAATTGCAATAATAAGGTCACAATAGAAGAAATAGCAAAAATTAACAAATAGAAAGTTTTTTAAGAAATTGTTTTAATAATAGAAAGCTATGATATTGTTATTAACAAAATGTGTATGTAAGACATATTAACATCATATAATATTTTAATTGTTCAAAAAAATTTCGTTAACTCATTGTAAATAGGCTTGAGGAAGGGGGAACGACATTCCCTTGAAAATTTGCTTTTTTCGTAATAAATGTAAATTATTACATTTAATTTGGAGATGATGAAGATTTTTTATCAAAATTATATTATATAATATTGATGATCCAAACAAAATAATTAATTTATTTGTGAAATGTAGAATGAATACTGAAAATTATGAGACAAACAAAAATCAATTTTATCAAAAGTAAATAGAAATGTTTACAAAACAATTTGGATGACAGACGGATTATTTAACCATATTGAAGATAAACTATTTAAAAGATACAACAATAATAAAACAAATAAAAAATACTTAGATGAATATAAAAGGAAAAGAAATTGGGTAATTAGTTATATAAGGAACTCAAAAAATAATTACTATCATGATATATTAAATGAAAATATTAGTAATGGGAAAAATTATTGGAATATAATAAACTTAGCAATAAAAAAAGATAATAAAACAAAAAATAACAATTTAGAAAACCTATACAAAGAATAGGATTACATACTACTTTTACTAATATGGATAACTTTTTAAAGGTATTGGTAATGTAGAAATTTTTTAATTGTAATAAGACTCTTGAAGAATCAAAGAATATTCAGTTGTCCAATTCATTGGCTTTAATCCCTCCTACAATAAATGTGATAATTGAAATGATTAATAATATGAAAAAAAAATTCTGTTGGATTGGCTAATGTAATGGTGGAGGATATTAAAAAATTTAATTATAATATTGCAGAAATTATAACTATATTAATAAATACTATTATTGATAAAGGAGTATATTCGAATATATGGAAAATAGCAAAATTAATTTCTATATATAAAAATGGTAATTATATAGATATAATAAATATAATCAATCAATGCTCCAAAATTTATCAAAAATTATAGAACCTTATATTTTTAACTCAATATATAATTTTCTTGAAAAATACCGGATTATAAACAAAAATCAATAGGCATATATAAAAAAAAAGAGTACAACACTTTTATTACAAAATTTAAATGAAATTATTAATAATATCTTAAATAAAAACTAACTTCATTTTGAATATTTATATAGATCTGAAAAAAGCATTTGATAGCCTAGATCATAATATATTTATGCAGGACTTAAATAGTATTGGAATAACAGGTCCAATGTTTAGAATAATAAGAAATTATTTAAAAAAAGGAAATTGAAAATCAAATTAGATAATAATTTAAGCAAAATATATATAACTTGAAAAAAGGTGTGCCACAAGGGTCTAATTTAGGTCCAATATTATTCTTAATATATATTAATATAATTTTTAAAACTTCTGTAAATTCAAATATTTTAGCTTATGCTGATGATTTATTATTGATAAACATAAATAATAATTTTTCTAAAGCACAAGAACAAATTCAAAATGATTCAACAAATATTATTAAATGGACGCATGATTATAAATTAGAAATCAATAAGAATAAAACCAAATCTATGATAATTAATCCAAAAAATAAAAAAACATAAATATAGTATCCCAATAAAATTCCATGACCTCAAATGTGTACATAAAAATACAGAAGATATGATAAACTGTACTTGTGAAAATTTAGAAATAATAAACAGCCATAAATATCTTGGTCTATTTATAAATAATAAACATATACGGCATACACATTATAGTCATATATTAAAAAGATTGAATCATTTATCATATATTTTTTATTAGATTAAGGACATTTTTTTTCAGTAAAAACAAAAATTGTAATATATAAAGGATATATTGACTCATTAATAAACTATGGTATTGATAACTGGAATAAATTAATAAAAATAAATTAAAAATTTTAATAGAATAGTAAAAATTATAATAAATTTAATTTTCCTAATTTTGGCAAACTCCCAATTGATCAACAAAACTTAATTTTAATTAATAACAAAATATAATTTCCACAACAAAAAGTCATATTTGATTTGATTTTACAAAATTATTATAAAGTTTGTTTTAATAAGCAAAAAAAAATACACATATTTTGGACTTACAATTAAAAATTGAATTATCAAGAAAATATTTGATCAATTCTCAAATATTGAAAAAATATCTACTTTAAAAAAGACAATATAAAAATAAGATAATACTTGGAGAAATTGTATGGGTCAACTAGTATCTTTAATATTATTCATTAATTTACTAATGGTTATTTATTGAAAATATTTTTGATTTTCACTTGAATTATGGTTTTATCTATATTTTAGTTTATTTTTGTGTAAAATATTTGTATTTTGTATAAAATATTGTTTCTAAATTTTGTTATTCTGTAATTTTACTTTTAACATCTTGATATTATAGTTCTTACTTGTTTACAGTTTTTATTAATTATTATAGTTCTTATTTGTTTATAATTTTTGATAATTATTATATTTCTTATTTGTTTTTTTGATTTATATGATTATCTTTTTACAACTCCCAGCACCTATATAACAGGTATATTTTACCTAGTAGGACTGTATTGTACCCCGAAAGCAGAATGTTTTTTTATCATTCTGCAACGATTGATGCTAAGACGAAAAACTTTCTGCAGGTGCAGAAAAAATTTTTTTTTTCATTTATGTCCGCAAAAAACGAATCTTCAAATCGACAACCAAAAAAGAAAAAAACGGAATCTCCAAATCAACAACCAAAAAAAAACGGAATCTCCGAATCTGCAATCGACGTCTTGCCCACCCTTGTTCTATACGATATCTTTCTGCAGCCCTCAGTTTCGTTCTGCGACATTGTCGCGCCGTCGCTTGATATTCTGCTTAAGGGTATTGTACTATTATTAATAATAATAAATAAAACAGAAGAACCATTTATTCTTCTTGAGGCTAGAAAGACAATAATTTAGTTAACAAGTCGGTAAAAATAAAGTCATTAATGTTCGAAATAAATCAGTTAGGAAGTGATATAGTTGAAAAAGAATTAAAGAAATAGTTTTATTAGGAATGCCACAAAACTATTATTCTTGTGTACAAGGAATAATAATTACTGAAGATTCAAAGATTTTCACTTCAGTAAAATTATCATAAAATATAATCTGTAGCCAATGGACGTTTAGCAACGGTATTTGATAAGTTTATCTTTGAAATTATTAGAAAATTCAAAGATGTGATTGGTAAAATGGTAAAGCCAAGAAATAATACAGAAGTGAATGCTAAGAGTTATTTTGTGTATGGCAAGGTGGAGTATCTGTAGGTTGACCAGACATCTGCATGCACTGAACTCTTGCGTTTTATTTCAGTGACCCGCTTCATAATATGTCCCGGAAAATATTCCGGTTTTGTAAATAATCGATGTGAATTTTGATAGTGCCTGCCCTTATAAGAATGCCTATAATTTTGTGAGATCAGAATAGAAGTAAGTTCAAATTTTTTTTTTAATTTTGAATTTAAGAAATACGTTTTTACGGAATTCGTGTGCATACACCACAAATATTAAATAGTTATTTTAATTTTCAGAAATTCAAGTTCATCGCGAGTATTTATTGAGCAGTGTAAATTAGACAATAAAATATGAATTTTTAAGTTATAAAAAGCATGAATAGACGTGAAATAAAACGTATTATGCGTCAAAGTTGTTTTTCTTTTTTTTTTAAGTCATCAAAGTTGTCTTGTCACGGATTGACGTCGGAAAAAATCAGGCCACCGTAGACATATAGCTCGTTACTGTAAGTTCAAGGAAGAAATGAATGAAAGAGCTGATAAACTAAATTAAAAACCAGTAAAAGAATAAAGCTTACTTTGGTAAACTAACAATGAACAAAGAGTAAAGGATATCTACATGGAAAATAGACAGCGTGTCTAAACACGATATATATGCTACGACAAATGTTCAGTAATCATTCATGTCTATAAGTTAAGGGAATCGCCAGTAGGTAATACTACTGCATTGAAATGGCAATGGCAACGCTATCTGACACATCGTGAGAATTAATGGACTTTCCTGCAAGGATGGCTGCAAAGGACACCTGTAGCTCCATATCATTTCTCCTTGAAGAACTCATTAATATTGTGTTCTGGAAACATTGTTGTTGCTTTTTTTAAACAAAAGACGTCGCCCACGTTTCACAACTGCATGACATGATTTCAGTATATCATCATAAATGTCTGAAGCTGCCCATCCAGCCTTCGTAACAGTCTCAGAGATCACCGTATATCATCGTTTATATGAGAGTTCTCTGTATGCAAGGTGGTTTACATGAAGTCTAACATGGTGCATTGAATACGTTGATTGCGCCCCACAAAGGGCAGTGTACTGTTTACAGACGAGTTACGTTCCAGCTTGGAGACTGATTCTCGGAGCCTTTTCTTCTGGCGAGCTCCGGAAACACGTTTAAACCCTTCCACATCATCGATGGTGATCGCGATGAAAGTGACGGAGTCCATGTTTGAGGTGGAATTATGTTAGTCACATACTTCTCAGCGACCAGCAACTGTGGGACTGGTCATGGTTTATAGGATGTCGGGATTTTTTGTGGCACATTTCCTTCTAGGTTCCACTTAATGGACAATAATACACGTCATAATAGGACAAACTTGGTTCAGGAGTACTTGGAATCAGAGGACATAATGCATTTAGACTTGCCAGCACGCTCTCAACATGGACTTAAAACACATAATACAAGGTGGTGTAACAGACCTATAACTATAGGAGGAATAAACCCGTTACTAGCAGTTGTAAGGCTAAGAAATAAAAATAAATGTACAAAATAAATTGTGCTGGGCCCAAATTAAAGAAATAAAATTCTACTAACTCAAGTTAAAAGTAGACCAAATTATTATACAAATTTAATTTATTCTGAACAATATTTGATTTTTACACAACTGGCTTCTTGTTACATACAGTTGATTGACATCCTATAAACCATAGCAAGAAAGTTAAATAACAAAACAAACTTTCTAATCTTATAAGAAAACCCAATAAAGGATCCTTTATCACCCCCTAACTGTGGTAACGTAATGGTTTTACTCAAACAGCTATAATTGTATCTTTCTTCTAGTTAGATATTATTAATGTCTAATACTGAGAATAGTTAATAACCATATTAGATGCACATACACGTGATTATAAAGTAAATTTTCCCATTACAACTTTGAGAAGTTTACAGCTGGGAATATTTATACACTTACAGAAAATATTAACTAATGAAAGAAGCTTTCCAACCCCCACTACAGATAACTTCTGTAACATAACTAGTCACCCATATCACTCTCAACTTCTCTATTGGTTGTACCCTAATTGAAAGTGCAATTATACCTATTCTACTCTTAACTAAGAAAGGTGACTGATATTATCTGAAAACGTCAATAGGATTAACTGACAATAGCATATACCACTTCAGCCGCTTCTCTTTTTAGAAATACCTAGGCTTTTCACGTACTCACATATATCTTAAATTTTCCTCGCACTATGTGAATAACTCACTTCAAGTTAGAGGTTACCACTTTTCTCGATAGTAACACTTAGGATTTCACACTTTATTTAATTTACTTAGGAGGATTTCAACCTCCCTCTCTTAGAATTAAAACTGCTGGTTTCAGTAATCCACATTATTCACTTAAAGCACTGAGTCTGTAGTATATTCTAGTTGATCATTACTGAATAAAAGCCCGCCGATTCAAGAATAATATCCTATAATGTGCCAGTTTGTTCTTGCTTTGAAGATACTGTGCATAAACTTACACGGGAGAAATAGGAATAACGGATGTTTCCCCTATTCCGTTCCGCAATTGCTGAGTAGAAATATAAAGGTTATATTCTTTCAGCAAATGGAAAATACAAGTTACTTCGTTTTGAAATTAATAGACTTTTCCCAGTTTTACTCGGAAGCAGCACACCAGGGTTGTAGAATATTCCAAAGTCAGCATATAACTAAAAGTTACCTCTAATAACTACATCTGTACTCACAGTATACTTAGCGGTTTCCGGCTGAACAACAACTGTAAATGATGAAGCGAAACATCAGAAATTCGACATTGTTCCTTTCCTGTTTCCGGCTGAACAACAACTGTAAATGATGAAGCGAAACATCAGAAATTCGACATTGTTCC
Organism: Thereuonema tuberculata; assembly: GCA_023159025.1. Classification (NCBI taxonomy): domain Eukaryota; kingdom Metazoa; phylum Arthropoda; class Chilopoda; order Scutigeromorpha; family Scutigeridae; genus Thereuonema; species Thereuonema tuberculata. The sequence goes on from JAFIDM010072619.1 coordinate 15,442, forward strand.
TTTCCTGTTTCAAACTATACACGTAACTTGTAGACCTACGTAGTCAGTAACAAGACACTTATAATCGTCAATGTTCTGTTCAGAAATACAGCTCATGTTGGTTTTGACTGCTCAATAAAACTTGACAATGAGGAAAACTATACTTCAGAACCACGGCATTTTCTACCTTTACCCTGGAACGTAATAAGTAGCTTGTAGACTCGTGTAATTACTATTGGAACACCTTTAATTTCTAACGTTCAGCTCGGAGTAATCTGTGAAAATTCTCCTAGCATAATGGCATAATCTCGCGTCACGAGTTCTTTATCTCGATGTCCTTCCTTGTCCAAAGTAGTTAAAATACCAGGAAAAATCGGATGTGGTAAAATAGTTCTCCATGGTAAGACTAATCAACCTAATAATTCAAAAAGAGTTAGATGAAGTCACTTTGATCTCACCGTTTTCACCCGTCATCTCCAAACTCGAGGAGCGAAATGAAAAAACACCTAAGTCATATGCATTTTCGAAAAAAAAAAGGTTTTTTTTTCCTCTGTCTCTCGCACTTTCCGCGAGAAGACGAAGCCATTCTATCACCATAATAACTGATCATAACAGAACCTTTTCCGTAAAGAAAAAGTCTTTTTTTCATGTTTTTCAAAAAAATCTTTTATAATATTTAAAACTAGGGTTTTTAAGTTTCTCGGAGAGGGATTTTTCCACACCTGAGACAAGAAGCCAGTACCCACAGTTCAATTTACACAATACAGTGTTAGGTTTTCGTTTAATATTTTTACAAATATTAGTATTTTTTCCCCCTAACCAACTTATACACCTTAGTAGAACTATAAATTCAACAACCTAACTCAATTAATACATAATAATGACCAACGATCGCAAGCTGAACTGCAACTGGCGATTAAAACAAATATTTCTAGGAAATTCCAAAACTTAACCCCTATAATCCGGATACAAAGATCGAATTGAAGCTTCATCAACTAAATTATGACATTTACAAGCTAGTCTTTAGAATAACTATTTAGAAAGCTTAGAAAGGAAACCTGAAACACTCTAAAAGAGGGTTTCAACTTATCCCCACTTTGGGGAAAAGTGAGAAAGAAAACCCATATATTGTAAGATAATATGAAGGATTTCCAAAACAATAAATAAAGAACTCACACCAGATCTAAACATTGTCATATCAATCACTTCCAAGAGACTAGTATAAGAGATAAATTGACTTACGATATCTTCAACAAAATGAAAACATCCAGAACCGTTATCTACAACGTGGTATAGTTAGTCTTGAGATTTGAAATAACGCTTCAAGTGTCCAATATGAGTCCTTACAACATGTTGCCTATGATTTAAATCCCTTACTTCAAAATTTGAAGGAGAGTTCACTGCTACAATTTTGTAAGGTCCGGAGTCTAAAGGAATTTTTTTTTTTGCAAATTTATCAATTTTAGAAGATTTAAAAAAGTTCTTCACTAAATCTCCTACTTTAAAATTTTCTTCCTTTCTATTTCGGTTATACCGTCTTTTATTCTTCTTTCCCATTTTCTCCCTAGAATAGCTTCTCAATTCCTAATTGCTCTTAAGTCTCTTTTGTAATGCGGAGAAAGTAGCGGAGTCCTCTCCTCTCTCCTTGCTAAAGGAGTTCACAAAGGATTCTCTCCCAAACATGGCATAAAATGTAGATAAGCCCGTAGCTTCATTGATTGATCCAAGTAATCAGAATAAAATTTCCTCTAGATGAGCGTCCCAACAATGGTGAAGACCTTGTAAATACATTTTTATAGTTTGTTTCAATGTTCTAATATAATGCTCCGCAGCATTAGCTTGAGGCCAATACCTGAAACAGAATATATATTTTATTTTAAATTCTTTCAAAAATGAGGCTAAAGATTTAGCTGTAAATTGAATTCCATTGTCAGGGACAATACGATCAGGGAACCCATACCTAAAAAATATGAATTTCAAGAATTTGATGACTTCAGAAGCTACTGGTGATTTAATTTTTATTGCCTCCAACCATCCTGTCGTTCGATCCACTCCAATAAGAATGTGCATATATCCAAAACCCGTGGCAGGTAACGGTCCAATAAAATCCAAACAAAATGAACTCCACCTTTTTTTCCCTTCTACAATAAGAGCCTTTCCTAACGGACCTGCAGTAGTTGACTTATTTACTTGGCAAATGTGACAAGTTTTAACAAACTTCAATATAGAGGATTTCATTCGAGGCCAAAAATAATTTAGTCTCAGCTTGGTCAAAGTTTTACGATAACCTAGATGTCCTCCAAACATGGGGTGTTCATGCGAAAACTTTACAAGCTGTTTTTGTAAGCTCAACGGAACTACAAGGACATAACTAACTTCTTTCTTCCGCCGATCCAGATATTCCATAACTAACAGGTTTTCTTTCAGGGCAAAGGGATGTAGAATTGTTCCAGCGTCCAGTTTATTTATTAAATTTCTACAAAATACATCCGTACTTTGTCTCTCAAACCACATATCTTGATCAATTGAGAATTTCCCAGAAAATACTCTTGATGAAGCGTCAGGCAAAACATTGTTAATACCTTTCTTAAACTTTATTTCGTAATCGTAGTCCTGTAAGAATAGGCTCCATCTTGTCATACGACTGAATATGTCCTGGTGTTTGAACATCCATTTTAGAGCAGCATGGTCCGTATAGATTATGAATTTTGTACCGAAAATATACAGCTTAAATTGTTTGACCCCGAAGACTACAGCTAAATACTCCTTTTCAGTTACAGTGTAGGAAAGCTCATTCTTATTTAATGGGCGACTGGCATAGTAAATTACCTTATCCATATTTAGCCATATCTTTCTGAACTAAGGTGGCAGCAATTCCCCTGTCGGAGGCATCACAATGTAAGCAAAACATCTTCTCCCAATCAGGTTGTGACAGAATAGGTGCCTTCATTAACATATTTCTTAATTTATCAAACGCTTTCTGATGCTCATCTGTCCAAAACCATTTTTCATTTTTCTTTAGTAATTCTCGAATTGAAGAATTCGAGGATGGGTGACTATAGCTGTCTCAGGAATGAATTCTCTATAATCATTAATAATCCCTAAAAACCTTCTTAATTGTTTTACAGATTTAGGAATGTGGTAATTATATATAGGCTTAATTTTCTCCGGATTCGGAATCAATCCTTTACAACTAATAAGATAACCTAAATAGCTAATTTCAGATAATCCAAATTTGGATTTTTCAAAGTTCAATTTTAAATTGAAGTCGGTATGAAACTTCTCTTATTGTTTTCAATATGAGATTCCGAATTATTTGAGAAAATTAGAATATCATCCATATAAACTAATACATCAGGGATAGCACTGCCTGTAATGTTGTCCATTATTGAACTGAGGCATGCGGCGCCATTCTTCATAGTGCCATTGTCATATTCTGGGGAGTTTAGAAACTGGGTTTTTTAAAAGTCTCAAGTTTCATTCTTACAACCTAAACAAAAAAAACCGTGTATTACCTAGTCTTCAAATGTTCTAATAAACAAGAAAAGCAATAAAAACCATAATAAAAATGGTTTATGTGACTAATTTTAACTATAAAACTAGTCGAAAGTGCTTAAATTTGACAGCCGCAATGTTAACTGAGCACACAACGTTGTCACTGAATTAGTATAGCTCCTCTTGTACTTGCGCTTTTGATACGGAATAAATTGTGAAATCAAGTTTGAAGTTAGTTACAACAATTCCCATCAAAGGGAGATATCGGAGCAACTGCAAAAATGCACATCTTCTTTTCAAAAATCCGACTTGAATTGAGTTTTGTGTATGTCAAATTGTAACGTCCGAAACAATCAATCTTGTACTATATTTTTTTGCATTGATCAAAATTAGGCTTATTGGGCTGTCTATTATTTTATTTAGTTGTGCAAATTTCGTATCTTCAGAGGCTGCTACAATTCTTAATTTAAGCCTATGTTGAAACGGGAAATTTCTTTTTTGTCAAAATCTGTAACGTCCGACAGTAAGAGACTGGCTTCTGTAAAACAATCACTAATCCAAATTTAAATTCCTCTTTAGTATTTATTAAGATGTTTAAGCTCTAAAAAAGGTTTTGCTCTGGAAAGCACCTTTTTAACTACATTTGTGAAACCTGTTTTTTGATGAAAACCATGTGCCAAATGCTTGTAACGTCCGAACCAAGATGGCCGCTTAACTTGAATTGCTGGTTGTTTTCAAATTTTCGATATGAAAATTTTGCTCATCGTAATAGAATCTGATCAATGCCATACAACTAATTACAATATTATTAGATATTTGCTAATTTCTTATTTATTCACCAGTTGCTTAAAGTTTATGTGTATGTCAAATACTGGTAACATCCGCAATGTGCATGAAAATTGTCTTAACACCCGACCAAATTTCAAATAATTAATTTAATATTTTCTGAGCCATTTCCTGTCTTGGCAGCACTATTTATGGCATCGAGATACCATGCTAGAACAACAGAGAAAAAAATTGCGGTGATAAATAACAATTTATTTTGGGACCTCAAAGTAACATTTCCATAACCCAAAATATGGCTTTGGTATGTACCAAACGCTAAGACTTTGTATTGAAACTTACCTATACCAGGGACACAAAAACTAGTTTTTGCCTTGCTCTCTTCATCCAGCGGTATTTGCCAGTAGACTCTTTTTAGATCTATCACAGAAAATAAGTAGGCATCATTTAACTGACTTAACAGTTTCTTTAATTTTCGGGGGAAAATAAGCAATGCCTTTAGTAACTGCATTCAATTAACTGGCAGATAACTGGCATAATGGCATAATCTCGCGTCACCCCTTAGAGTTCTTTACCTCGATGTCTTTCCTTGTCCAAATTAGTTAAAATATCGGGAAAAATCTTATATGGTAAAATGGATCTCCATGGGAAGACTAATTAACTTAAGAATTTAAAAAAAGTTAGATGAAGTCACTTTGATCTCACCCTTTCCACCCGTCATCTCCAAACTCGAGGAGCGAAGTGAAAAAACAACTAAGTCATGCATTTTCCAAAAAAAAAAGTTTTTTTTTTCCTTTCCCTCTCGCATTTCCCGTAAGAAGACGAAGCCATTCTATCACCACAATAACTGATCATAACAGAACCTTTTCCATAAAAAAGAAGTTTTTTTTTCATGTTTTTCAGAAAAAAATCTTATTTCTTTTACAATATTTAAAACTAGGGTTTTTAAGTTTGTCGGAGAGAGATTTTTCCTCTCCTGAGACAAGAAGCCAGTAGCCACAGTTCAATTTGCACAATAGGGAGTTGGGGTTTGGTTTAATATTTTTACAAATATTATTATTTTTTCCCCTAAACCAACTAATACACCTTAGTCGAACTATAAATTCAACAACCAAACTCAGTTAATACACATTAATGACCAGTGTTTCAGTGGCCATAAAATAACTTTCCTTCTTTGGAGGCATCTGCAGCGAAAACTAATGAACGGAATGGAACCAAAATGTAGGTTCAGTCTATTGAGGGCATAGGGAGAAGAATTCTGCAAAAAATAAAAAATAGTACCAAAAGTCGCCGATAGGAGAAAATTCGCCGCTGCTGTCACTCTAAACGTAGATTATGCAAATTTCCTAATGCAGAAGTGACAGCAGCGCTACTCATTCCTTTCAAAAAGGGAAGAGCGAGCGTTCAGTCAAGTAGTTCGTCGATTGACTGTTGAGTTGTACTCAATATACGGCCTACCTTACCTCAAGTGTTTCACACTAAAGAGTGCAATGCAGCGGCGGCTCTTAGGGCCTTTCGAAGACTTAATAACCTACGTAAAGATCCAATGTCTACTTTAGCACTGCTAGCTATGATTCATAAATTGGAGGAAACTGGATCACAAGGGGTGACAGCCCAGCAGAGGACGAAAACCAGTATCAGACAACACAGTAACAGATGCTGCCACTGCAATGTTGCTGACCAACTGCTGACCACGACACAGGGAGTAGTAGTGGTCCAAGCGCTCATGCAATAGCTCGCCAAACCGATGTGCCTTATGGGATTGTGTGGAAAATCTTATGGAAAATGCTGCATTTCTATCCATACAAGATCAGTCGTGTGCAAGACCTAAAACCTACAGATTATGATAAGCGCCTAACTTTCACGCTAACATTTCTTGCCCAATTGGATATCAAGAATGATTGGCCTTGGAACATTGTGGGGAGATGATATTTATCTGAATGGGTCAGTCAATACTCAAAACTGCCGAATCTGGGCATGTGGACGTATCTCAGTGATTCATCGAGTGCGTCTGCATTCTCCGAAAGTAACTGTGTAGGGTGGATTCACGGCAAAGTTCATATTAGGACCATACTTTTTTGAGACTATTAAACAGGTCTCCAACAGGTCCTGTTACCTGTACCATTAATGTTGAGAGATATCTGCAAATGCTGAAAACGTTTGTCATTCCTTAATAGCAACAAAGAGAATGCTCACACTCGAGTGTTAAATGAAAGATGGAGCTCGACCATATATTGTTAGTGCAATACAGAACCTGTTACGCCAGCATGTCGGGATGAGAGGGTTATCAGTCAATATTTTCCGATGGAATGGTCGCCCCGAAATTGCCAAATTTTCTCATATCGGCGACTTTTGGTACTAATTTTTTTTTTGCAGATTTTTCTCCCCATGCCCTCAATAGACTACATCTGAATTTTGGTTTCATTTCGTGCATTAGTTTTCGCTGCAGATGGCTCAAAACAGGGAAATTTATTTTATAGCCACCTCGTATATTGGGTTAAACCCCGTTCAGCGTGTATGGGACATCCTTGGCTGCCATTTTGCAACACTTGACCCTCCCCCACAGATGACTGAATGACTCAAAAGAAAGGATGCAAATGCTCGACAACCTGGGATAAATGAAAGAAAGCAATCAAGCAGAAATTAAAGAATATTAAAGAACATTATATTTCGAAAATTGGATATTTGAAGCCATGCTACATCAATTTCAAAAAGTGGTTGTTTAAAATGAACTGCATGCTGAATCCCTATACAATATGTAAAGACATTCATGGTTACCGTACACCGGGATAAAAATTTCCAAGACCCCTAAAGTGGCATTTTCTGTTTTTCTTTGGGTCAAGTCAACCCCCATTTCTGTTTTCACTTCATTGTTTATATGTTATCTTCTACTTTTTAAGTGTCATCTTCCTTGTCTTGGTCTATCTTTCCTACAGCTAGATGAGTCCCAGATAGCGGATCCCTTAACATGGACATGAATGTTAATATAGAACTTGAAAGCTAACCCGAGAACATATTTGAAGAATCTTACAGCCTGATAAAACTGCAGAAAAAGGAATTGCCACTTTTCAGTATCTAACAAACTATTTTGTCAAAGAAGAAAGAATTGAATAGAACTCTTGAAAATGTTAACGTTCTGCCAGGTGTCAATACAAACTTACCGCATTCCAAAAATTGCGAAGAATGGTTTCCTAATTTATTACCAAAGACGATTACATTTTAAGATGCAATGAAGTAGAGAATTATCAACTTACATAACTGGCTAAGTTCGTCTGTCTGTCTGTCTGTCTGTCTATCTGTGACTCGATATAATTAAGCTATTAAGATAGATCCAACGGTTCTCAATGGTACCACTGAATCAAAAGTACTCAAATTGGATGAAAATATTAGTTCATTGTGTCATTCCATGTTGTTTCCATGAAATTTTATTCTTCGGAACTGACCTCGACAACTGAAATTCTAACAAAACATACGTTCAAAACCAAATAAATTTGTTACCACTGCATCCATTTTAATGAAATTTTTCATACTTACTCAGTTGCTTACGCTGATTTCAAAACTCAAAACCATTTCTGCTGTGGCAGCTTCGTTCACAAGTTAGCGCAGTATTTAGATTATATTTGATAGTTGATAATAAAATGATGTTTCTGATTTTTTTATGCCTGTCGTCCGGCAGGCTTTGCTGCTAGTCTTTTGGATAATGAATCAAATATATGTATGTACATTAGAGAAATATCTTACTATGCAAAATACCCAAGCCACAGAACTTTGAAAAAGCCTGTAGCAATCAGATGAATGAAAGAAATCAATCAAGCAGGAATTGAAGAATATTGTTACAGGTGGTTTGGGCCGACTTCCCTCCTGAGGAGTAGACTCGTCTGACCAGGCTTCCCTATAGTGAGTTTAAACTTCAGACCAAGGAGGTCAGTTTGGGACAGGAGCCAAAAACAGGAGGTCTAACCGGGGCAGGAACCCAAGGGAGGAGTGGAGTTTGGGGCAGGAGCCCAAAGAAGAAGTCAGTCAGTGGCAGCCAGCCAATGGGTGTTCCAGAGAGGCAGCGAGTTAGTCTTTTGGCGTGTAGTCACCCAGCGATCTCCATGTTAAGAGAAAATTGAAGCAGAGGATTCAGCGGCAGTTAGCTAAACATAGAAGTTAGTCACACACATTAAGCCAGGGGAGCCTTAATAAAATCAGCCGTGCAGCGCACACGTGATCGAGGTAGAAGCAAGAGTCTTCCCGGTCTCGCCAGGACATCTTCGGAGAAGGCAGAGGACAGCCGTGCAAGTCGCACCTGATCTCGATAATAGAAATACTGTCCGTAGCTTAAGAAACCTATAGGCGCGGTAAGTCACTAAGTATTGTTGCCAACTCTCAATTGTCCTGTATGCTTTGAGTCGGTAAAAAATGAAGCAAAAAATAAGAGGATATCGACACCTTTGGTTTAAATGATCTTTCCCATCCATTCAATATCATCAAAAAAATACCGAAGAAGATCTACTCAGTTATGTTTCTTGTTAGTGAGAAGGCACAGTATATCTCTTTTCAAAACATTAAATTAACATTAATCACATAGGAAAAGAGGAAGAACTCTAAGAGGAAGACAGAGGTAATCAGTGAGGTGAAACCTTTAATTTAATTTCTTCATGATGCGGTGTTTATGGAAGAGTGTTTCGAAACTTTTCCGCCTCTAAGGACTAATGCTGAAAAATGAAATCATTTTTGTGTAATTTGTCAGTCAAATTAAATCACAATAATATTATCAAATTAGAGATTAGATTAGTAATTGAACATTTATAAAGTAACATTTACAGGAATACGTCAATGTTTCTCTGATCAGTATCAGCGGAAACTGAAAGAAGATATCTGTCCATATTTTGGACGCCATCAGCCCTGGCTGTGTGCCACTCAACAATGAAGTCCGGATTTGTGAGCTAACTGGTGCTTCTTCATACTCGAGTACAACAGTTATCCGTGTCAAGACAAAATGGAGTCGTCTTTAAACACAATTGGATGCCAGTCCACACCTACCCATGCTACCCGCTCACTACACCACTGCAGACGAACCCACCAATAATGGGTTGGTAATGGGAGACAGCGTAAAAGGCTCCAAGATTCATGTCATGTTCTGCAAGTCGCCTCGCAATCGTGCGAATAGATTTAGGGGTTTCTAGTGATGCAGTTACATGTCTCTAGACATGTGTGTTCTCTCACGACACCACTGATCCCAATTGATTTTTTCCATTGATTAAGTTTTAAAAACTAAACACACAATTAACATAAACTAATTGAAATGACGTACAGTACAAAAGCAAGTTTTTGGGAGCTCTGAACCAGTTACTTTTGACTAATTACTCTTGAAAATTTGATTCAATACATAATTGGCGGAGATTTTTAGAACCAAAAAATTACACGAATTACAAATAACTATTACATTTTGGGAAGTGTGAAGCTATCTCTCGTGTCTAAAACAAACCATGATGTATTAGTATTTTATGTTTATTGTTAACATCGTCGCTGTCAGGTATAATGGGGAGGTTTAAGAGAGGTGGATTTATTCATTTTTATTAAGAAACACAATAAATACGCACAATTTACACAAGGCTTCGCAACCCCGAGCTGTCATCGTGAAGAGACTGGGACGGCCCGTTTCGCACTTATTAGTGCTCATCAGCCAGCCAAACTCCACCGATAACATGCTCAGGAGGTGCGAAACTATAGCTATCCCGACTCTTGCTCCCAAGAGCGGGACCTCTCAACGAAGAAAAACGAAACAGAAACTCCGTACGTTCACTCCGCACGTTAAAGAAAGATTAATAATTCATTTTTATTATAATTTCTTTTTTCCTTTTTAATTTGCATTGATTGAATCTGAATTTGTTTGTACATAATTTTTTATTACCATTGGGAACTTGAAGTTGTAAGGCTGCAGTAGGATAATAAAGTATGATTCCATAGTTTCTCGTTGTTAATGTTGTTTTTGTGTTTATTCAAAATAAAAAAAAATTATCAAAATTTACATTACGTCCTTCTTCCTAAATATATTAACAGACTTAGACGCCTGAATGTCGCTAGTCCTGATGGAACTCTTTTATGATTTGCTAAACGATTTTTCAATTGCAGTTCGCTTCTTCCAATGTAGAAACAATAATTTTTTGTGGAATTTAGTAGACAGATTTGTTTTTTTTTTCCAGTAATACTTCTTCTCTAGTAGATAATTGATAACCTAATTTGTTAGTATGTGAAAAGAAAACTTTAATATATGGGAAAAATGTTTTTTTTCTTGTAGTTTTTTTTATATAAGACAGATGATATGGATAAGCTATCATTATTTTTATATTTGTTATAGTATTTTCCTGTTGGATTGTAAATTTATTCAATACTAATAGTGAAAGTTTTTGAAACAAAAAATTCGGGATATTCATTCTCCAGGAAGCAACCTTTATGTTATTAATTCGTTCTAATAACATTGCTTCAGAGGTACACATTTCAAATACCTTATGTATCATCATCTGAATAAAATTTCTTTTAATATATATCAGTGTGA
>JAFIDM010072620.1:7118-35363 GCA_023159025.1 Thereuonema tuberculata
GTAAATAAGGAACGACGTCAAATTACTGTAGCGTCATACTGAATTTGGCGATCTTTTGAGTACGATATAATATGTTAATATTATGAAATTGCTGAACTTGTTTTATAGCCAGAATGCTGCCGTGGCTTGGAATCTGCTATCAGTATTTCTTCTTTCAAATTATAGAAGTCTTACTGTTTCAGTTTTTTGTTTTTTTTTTGTCTTGATAGCAATAAGCCTTTACACAAGGAAGCGCGTTCTCGATGCCGTCCAGACAATATTTAAAAAATAATTATTTTCTTTGATAAAATATTGCTGTCGTGTTCTTCAATAGCCTATAATCAACTCTATATCCGATATGAACATTTTGGAAGGCTTACAATCGTTTCATCCAAATCAAATCTTTTAGTTCACCCTCTATATCAACGCAGGTTACAACGAAGCATGGCTTTGTTTATCCCACATGCGAAGCAGTAGCCCCGCCTATCTACGAAGCCCCGCCTATCCTCAAGTGGTCCATTGCAAATTAAAAAGACAATATGAAGTATTTTACTATATCTAGAATCACAAAGAATTTTTTTCTATTTTCTTTTTTCTTTTTCTTATTTTTTTTGAATGATGAGAAATGAAATGAATGAAAAATTCATCAAAATTCTGAAATAATATGATTAATGGATCTCCATTATTATATAATAGTTTTTTTGTTTAGGGAAACAATTCAACTTCATTTAGGAAAAAATGATTTGGAAGATCCTTACCTTTTGGAAGACCAAAAAATGAAAAAAAATAAAATTTCAAAATAAAAAGACAGAAATGCATGTCCATCTTAATAAACGCCTTTCTTTCACACCAGAGTTCGCTGCATCCGACGGCAGCAAAAACTACGCTTCCTGCTTAGATGCTGCTCCATGATCTTGAAAAGATGGAGAGATTTCCTTCTCCAGATTGAATAAACATCAAAAATTTCATAATATTGTTTAAAATAGTCAGTTATTTCAAATAGTCTCTCAAGGCAAGGGGCGATTTCCCTTATATGAATGTACTACATGAATACTCACACAAAAGCAAGACACTAAACTCGAGTTTTTAAAAACTGGAAAAATAAATTGCAAATGATTCGTAAAAAATCAAAAACAAAGAAGAATTTACAACAAATTACGAACTCATTATTAGGAGGGTTACAGTAGCATATTACTGTCTTACATTCCAATTACCTGATTGAATTTGGATCCAGGAGGACAGAAAAAGGTGAATCTGCGTCCATCTGGTTTTCCGCAATAATGAAAAACCTCGCAGTCGAATTCAACGTCCGCGTAATATCCTTCCGGTCTCTGACGGCAGTCGAATTTCACTTTGGGTAAGATCTCATTCAGTCTGTCCTCCTGTTCTTTCTCCGCTCTCATCTCCTCTAGAATCTCTTCCAGGTGATTGTCTTCTTGTTGCACTGGTTGGGGGCGTCTTTGTGGAGGTTGTCTGGGCACTTGGATCTGTTGTGGTTGGGGCTGCGATGGCTGGGGTTGCTGGTATTGCGATTGATGCTGTTGCTGCTGCTGCTGCTGGTGCTGTTGTTGCTGTTGCTGACGCTGGAGCTGTGCTTTCATCAATGCTCGTTCATCCTCTTCGTCCTGAATAGTTAATATATTTTATATATAAATCATTATTGTTAAGTTACACAAAACTTTGACTTCAATCGTAATTAAAAAATTTACTTTTTTTTTGAGATAGCACAAAAAAGAAACAAAACAAAAAATATACAAAAATAGACCTAATTACAACAAATACTATATTTCTTCATTACTTCATTTCATGAAAATGTTAATGATTTAAATAATATTCAGAAAAGATAACAAATAGAAAATAAATGATAAAACAAATAAGAAAAATCAATATAAAATTGGAATTTTTCAAGAGCTGAAGGTGAGGATGTTAAGAGAAATAGTTAAGTCATATTAATTAACTAGTTGCTATATTTTTTTTATTTAATTCGATTCAGTTTCATTCATTAATTTTGAACTGAAAATCAAAAATATATTAATTATATAAAAATACATGAATTATTAATTAATAAAATGCCGGTATTAAAAAAATAATTTACTTCCTACTGTTAATGAAAATTACAGTCGTTCTCTTTGATTGTTAAAATCAAAAACCAAATTTTAGTTCAACAATTTCATTGGCAAAAACTAAAGCCAATTAAAAATACCAGTGTCACGTGTTGACTTAAATCTATTTATGTAAAACCTACTTAATTCTTCGAGAGATTCTAAGCAGCAATCTGTTGCTAAATTTACTAAAAATATAATAGCCAAATTTTTTTCATAAATGAAAAAATTATATTTTGTAACATGTATGTTATAGGTTATATTGAAAAATTTAGCTGAAATTTTGGATGAATATAAATTTTGTAGTTAGCTTCAATTCTGTAGCCCAAGTTATTTATTTTCGCTGACAGATCCAATGAATGGTTATCAGTCACTTCATGAAATATTAAAAAAAAATAAGTAGAAAGGAGGGGGAAAAAACAAAAGCGCGCCAACTCACGTTTCCGACGGACGGAAGTTGTAGAGAAATCGTTTCTTAATAATCAGTTTCGAATCTTCCTTATTATGTCAGTTAATGCAACAGCTGTCACGCACATGGGCATTACTGTTGAACGGACGAAGGAGTTATGTAGCTCTTTTCTTTTTTTTTTGAGAGAGAGGAGAGTGAATCAAGACTAATAATTATGATTATTATTATTATCCTGTTAAAAATAATATAAGAAAAATTGCAATTTGGTATAATTATATATAAATTTGATACATGTACTTACATTGATGTAACCATTTAAATAAACAGGTAGTTGTAAACATCTTGTAATTATAATTACAAGAATAGGGGTATATCTCAAAGGCTTGCATTTAAAAGAGCAATTAAATCACGATGTAACGTTTATAACATGAAATTTGTATTAATCAAGTTTGTTGCCGATAAACAATGTATTTTTAGTTTCGATTTCCCAGTTGTGGAAGTAAGAACCCCTTCTGTCAATATGTCGTCATCCAATGCAAGAAATTCCAAGCGGTGAAACTTCTATCCTTTTTTCTGCAGTTTCTATCAAAGAGATTGCGAAACTTCAGTTTGATCAATGTGGCACCGCACATTCAACCAATGTTCTCTATAATTCTGATTGCGTCTCTTGCATTATGAGCTCTCAAATCAGACACATCTACAACTTGGAAATGAGAAAACAGAATGTATTTTATTTTTAAAACTGATTAACTTATAATCATTTATCTGTGATTACTTCACTTAGTTTAAAGTTAAATTAGTGTGAAACCCCACCATAGTAGGATCATGGGTAGACTTATCACAACATTCTACGACTCTTTCCTTTCAAACTGCTAGAATTGGCTTTGTAGTTTCATAGAAGGTATGATCTTCTGGTTTCGCGAATGAAGATCTGAGATATTGTCAGATGTTGAATTTTCCTGAATGACATTATCTGCAATTCATCCCTCTAAAATTTAACTCAATTGACCGAGAAGTTTCGGAGCGAATAGACAAGATTTTTATGCTACGTTTCAAGGAAAAAAAAAAAACTTTCTTTTTTCTTTTTTCTTTTTTTTTTTTAATTTCTGAAAGACACTTTCAGAAAGATTGTTGACGTAAAGTCGGCCAAACGAAAGAACGACTTTGACCTTGAACTACACCCATGATCTCTTAATCATTCCAGGACTGAATTTGTGTTGAGAGAGAAGATAAAACATGGCGACTCTCGGACACAAAACCGTTGGCAGCCACACAAAAAGGAAGTTATTGGTAACGTTACTTCTTATTTCGAAAAGGCCTTATGACATGCTTACTTATGGCACATCAGAGAAATTGTTTTCGATCGCAGTGCCGTTTTTTTAGTCGAGACATGAGTCAAAGAATCCCATAGTGTTTCTTCGTGTTGGCAATCTCAGGGATGCAATGTCGTCAAAAAACCAAATGGAAAAGGTAGGAGACTGATTTTGAACGATTGAAACGAACGAATGAATAAAAATTAATTTTTGAAATTATATTGGATGAGAAATCAGAATAGTTCAAGAAAATAAATATCGTCTTTTTTCCGTAAACTTTAATTTATTTATTTATAAAATAATTTATTTATTTATTTATTTATTTATTTATTTATTTATTTATTTATTTATTACCTTATGCTGGACATAGACAGCTGTTTCGACGGGGATGCCTGGCCGTGTTTCTTGTTCTTTGGGTTGGGTCCTGTAGGTTGGTTTGGGCGTGGGAGGTTGTCTTGGTGGTGGAGCAGGGGTTGTGCTTCGAGGGGGTGGTGGCATGTCCCTGTAGGCCGGAGGTAGGGGTGTGCTGCTTCTGATGCCTTCGTGGAAAGGATAAGGGGTGCTGCTGCTCCTCAGATGGGATGGCTCAGGGTAAGGGTAAGGGGTGGTGCTCCTGGGTGGGGGAAGATCGTGATGAGGAGGGGGAAGTCGATGAGGAGGTCTCATTTTGCGAGGAGGGGGTCCCGAATGAAAGTGCATATCTTCCTCAAGAAGATCTGGTTCATCGATGAAGACGAAGTGAGGCTCGTGGAAGTGTTCTGGGGGTGGCATTCCTCGGATTGGAGGACCCCGACCACCACGAGGGGGTCCTGTCTTAAGAGATTCGTGGAAGGGAAATCCAGGGGTCCATTCACGTCTCAGGTTCACGATGAAGGGAGGAGGATGTAGGGGTGGCGGACTCCTTCGAAATTGTCCATGAGCGAGGGTGGAAAAACAAACTGTAAAAAAAAAAAAAAAAAAAAGAGTTTAATTAATTTCAATGAAAAAAAAATCAGGATAAAAATACAAGCATGCTTCAGTGGTTTTCAAACATATCTATCAAGAAACATCACCTTTTCCTTTACATTTAACAAATGTAAGCGGCTAATAATTTGTATAGGAAAATGACTAAAAATTCTGCTTTTCGAATTCAATTAGTCGTTGTTTTCTTCTCCAGGTAGACCCCTAGGGTTCACTCAGACCTTGTCAATTTTAATGAAATTTTTCTTTTTTCCGGGTTAAAATAAAAAGATTAGGCCTATCAAATGGAAAAAAAAATAATATGATCTTTACAATTGCCCAAGAAAAGATATTTGTCAAATAAAACTCAGAATTATAGCTAAGAAATAGAAAAAGCATCTAATGATGTTAAATTATTCCCGCACATGATACTAATAGGTTCAATTTTAATTAATTTCTCAGGTTTTTAACGATAATTAATTTATTGCAAAAAAAAATTCATTTATGAAAGAAAACAAAAATCCTTGACTAAATAATTCATTGTCCTCATTAGAATTGTTTGAGAATTCCGCAGTTTGAGAATCACTGATACAGGGGAATATTCGTTGAAATTATTTTGATTTTTATGTACAATATTTATAAATCATCTAGAGCATTTTCAAAGGATTAAGGAATTATTAATTGATATTTGAGAAGTAATGGATTACCAGTAGGTTAAATAAAATAAGGCAATGATATCTGAAAAAAGTTTAATTGAAAGGTCATCAAATGATATTAACTGTTGTAGTTTTTGTTACACAATAAGTTATTGTAACTATATTTGATTTTAATTGAAAACTTTTTTGGGATTTTCTATGATGTTTTTGAATGATTTTAATTTCTTTTTAAATATTATATACGCTTTTATTATATGAATTTTAAAGAAAAGGTTTATTTTAAAGAAAAAGAAAAGAGCTCCTGAAGTTTCAGGTTATTCGATAAATATTTATTTTGCTATATAAAGTTTCAGGAAAATCGGTCTATTTCTTCATCAAGTGTTCGAAAGAGATAGATTTTAGATTTCTAAGTTCCATTGTGAAAAATAGGCCTGAAGTAGAGAAAAGCTTTAAATATTCATTAATTTTTTTGTCCTCATATTATTATTATTAACCCTATGCTACTTAAAAAAAAATTGTACTTTTTTTTTCTTGTGTTTTTTTTTTTTTTTTTGTTGGTTTGTTTTTTTACTTTCAAGTGAAACATAATTACCAAATGTTATTTGATTTAACTTTTTAAACATCTCCCTAATATGCATCGGAGTCGAAGAAAGGTTTAGATGTTAAAATGTTTTAGAATTTTTTTTTTTTATCATAAGTACGTCCCTTATGATCAAAATTACTCTAAAACTATTTAACCTAGAAAGCTGAGATTTTAGTGGTAGAGTTAGCCTTTTCATAGAAATGGTACTTTGACTTGGATGAGTATTGGGTCTTTAAATAAAAGCGCTTTCATAGTAAGGAAAAATAAAGAGAAAAACGCATTCAATTAAAGATTTACTGAGATATTTTTGGAATTTTCTTACGGGGAATCCAAGACAGACTGTTTCACGCTTCCTAGCGATCATCAGTTGAACGCGCCCAGTACTCAATAGCTCAGTGTAATCAAAAGAAACATAAACAAAGCACAAATAAACAGAACAATGGCCCTTCAGTTAAAAAAACATCAAAATACAAATTAAGAATAAAAAAGACAGTAAATCAGTCCTCGCTAACACAACCCTTAGCTTTTAAAGGATTAATTTATAAAATTGACATATACATAAAAGCTCTTCATTTCCGGCCAAAACGGTCAAGAAAAACCCAGAAATTTTCATTTAAAAAGCTAAAATTTCGGTGTTGAAATAAATGGTCAAAACTTAAAGTTCAGAGGTCATATATCATTCTTGTTCTCATCGAGTCGAAGACAATTTTTCAGGTTTGGAGTAGGAATTGGAATTGATATTTTATTTTTGCTTCGTCACATCACTAGTTTAAACTATCCACTAAAAATTTAAAAATTACTTTTTATATTTATCTTCTAAGGGAATATTTGAAAGTTGGGACACCAACTAACTTTGTTATTCTTGTTTTCTTTATACTTTTTTAAGATAGTAACCTTTATTTTAAATAAATAATATAAATAAAAAAAACATATTTTAAGTTTCCTATAAATTCATTATAGTTCTGATTATTTTGGACTGAAAATATTGGAAAAATGTTCAATTCAACAGCTTCAAGAACGATAATAAATTATATGAAAAAGAAAAGTAAGAATCATTTACATCGTACAAAAGAGGAAAGTCTAAAACAAACAGTTGAAAACCGCATTGAAAAAAAAAATCAAATCAAATAAAAAACTTTTTAAGGGACATTAAAAAGATATATCTATTTAATGGTTTAAGTATTAACATAAAAAAAAAAAGTTAGAATTGCTATTAATCTAATGATAATATTTATACTGTTGTATTTACTTTGTTGAATTTATATTGTTATATGTACATTAATACTGCTATGTAATGGTACTATTATATTTATGAAATAACAATATTTATATAATTATATAACAAATTATATTAATATGTATATTATGTAATACCTTAGAAAAGAGATATTATATAGAACCTACAGACAGATCCCACTAATAGTGAATCTCGTAGGACTGAAATCGTAAACTTATTAAAAAAAAATAATGTCACAATCAGTAAACATAAATCAGTAAATATAAGAATATGTTATGGTAACTGGCTATCAAGGAACCAAATTATGTTGTCGTGCTTTTCAATTTCATTGATGGACAAATAACAGTGTTCAGGGTTTTTCAAATGAGTTCAAATTACAATCTTTACTTGGTATATGTCTGTAGTTACATAACCTACAACCTCTATTCATTCATGTGGTTCAGACAGTTTATTAGTTACCGCTCGCTTGTTTTGTTCTAATTATATCCTAATTTAACTGAAATGAAGGCATAATTGATATTATATTTTATATTATCGTTTTTTTATAGATATATTAAACAGAACCAAAACAATAGAGATTATACAATTAAGTTTAAGTGTTTAATTGAAAAATGAGATCGTAATACATTTAAACATAATTGTACAATGAATTTTGTTCTGTTTCTTTTTAAATTAATTTCTTAATATTAATTACAAAAATTACATCGTAATATTGTAACAGTTTACATGTAAATATTTTTAGAAATCATTTATTTGTATTTATGTCTGTATTTTATTCTTTTTAATCTTTACAATTATTTATTTTAAAACATTCCTTTTCTATTTCCTAATTACTGATGTTCTGTTTATTTTTAAATTCTTTTCCGTTACAGTCGTTTAATTAGTTAATTAATTTAAGTTCGTTATATTTTCAGCTAATCATGATTTATATTTTTAATCAATCTTCCAATCAAATTCTTCAGTTTGTAATCAATAAAAACCAATGTTTTCCGTTTAATAAATAAATCCAGTTCAGTTCCGGAACTTGATTCGTTGTCTTTCACTCCTAAAGACTCTCCCACAAACACCATTACAATATTTTATTTTAATTAATATTAATAAATGACTTATTGTGAATTAATGATGACCATTGTTGTCAGTTTATTAATAATTTCAAATATTAATATGCGCGCGCTTTTACGTTGTTGGTCAATTAAGAGCATTATATCCTTTTATTTATTTATTTATTCGAAAGTGTTAAGAGAATGTAAGCTTAAATATTAATAACAATATTAAAAAGTGTGTTAATACGCATGCCCTGTTTCATTGTTATCAGTTAAAAGCAACTCATTTATTTATTTATTATTTATTTATCTAAAAAAAATCTTTTCTTAAAATCTACAAGTGATAAGATGGATAATACGTCGAAAGTTTTATATTTTGAAGGGAAAGTAAATATTGACTGATAGTCCCTTCTAAATTTATTGTCAGATTGTTGTTTATGCTTTCTTAACTGCTTTTACTGTTCGTTTTCATAAGTGAGACGCACCATTCGCGGACGATTCTACGTTGAGATGGGCACTTTCCTAAGACTTTTTTTTTTGAACCTGTAATTTTTGCATGCTAAAATTTAATGTGGCCAACGCACATATTAAAAGATAAAAAGCTAAGACATTATAAAGATAAAAACTACAGTTTCAACTCGACACCGCGAGCCGTTGGCAAGTGGCTTAAGACAAGAAGACAGCGGTTTATATTGAAAAATAATCCAAGGCGAACCAATGAAAAAGCTGGGAAATGGGATGACAAAAATGATCTGACATCTAACGATCCAGCAAAGAACTACAAAAGAAATAAAACAAAAGAACAACAAATAAAATTAAAAAAAAAATTCAATTTAATAATAATTAAACCTATTAATCAAAGCCACCCGTGTCCCTGTCTTTCCTGGGGAAACCATAAAAATAAATAGATTTACAGATACCGTATCGTTGTAACATAGGGGATCCACTAAAATTCGAAGGGACTCCCTACATTTACGACGTAATTCATGCTCTTCGTGGCAAACAATAACCGGGCGTTCGTATTTTAATACATGCCCGGTTTCCCGTACATGAATAGCGGTTAAATAATTGAAGTCATTTGTACGAACAGCCGCCTTATGCTGGGCCATACGTCGCTTGATCGGCTGGCCGGTTTCCCCTAAGTACCTACACCCGAAATCTTTGCATTGCAAAGCATAAACCACCCCTTTGGGATTGCTTTGCCGGGTATTTGATTTTTTGTTTATTGCATTGGCTAAGGTGGCAGTGATAGCCGATGTTAATGTGATGTTAAGGGGTGCCAAAATCTTTCTTAGAGCAGGGAATAGGAGGCTATGAAAAGGAACAGATAGAAAAAGCCGGGGGGCCGTTGAATACCTCACGGGCGGATTGTAAATGCGCTGTAAAGCACGAACCATGCATTTTTGAACAAAACTTAAAGGGTAGCCGTTAGAGAGTAAAATACGTTGAAGAACTTGGATTTCTCTTTCGAACAAATCTCTAGAACTGGATAACTGAAACGCCCTTTTTACCGCCATGTAGACAATATTTATTCTAAAAGACTGAAGGCATGCTGAATCGTAATGCAGAGTGAGACCACTTGAGGTCGGTTTACGATAAACCTCCGTTTGAAATTCTTCGTGTGATCTAGCAATACGCACATCCAAAAAGGAAATACTATTACCGGATTCCTTCTCCATTTTAAATTTAATGTTAGGGTTGATATCATTAATGATGTCCATGATACCCAACTGGATGGAATCCACAGAGTAAAAACGAAGATCATCTACATAACGGCAATATAGAGGGATGTGCACATGTCCATAATCAAACAACTGGAAAGCCGTGTCCTCAATAAAAATCATACAAATTTCGGCTAAAATGGCTGATGCGGAGAGCATGAACAATCCATTGGACTGCCTGAAATAAGAGCCGTTAAATCCAAAAAATTGCAAATCAAACAAAGCACTGATTAATGGCATAATACTCCGTAGAGAAACATCGGCAACATGATATCTGTGAAACTTACTTTGAATGTGGCACAAAGCCTTAGAAATAAGATCCAAGGATATTGAGGTAAACGAGTCAATAATTTTTGCAATTGTATTTATTATTTCCATAATTCTTTCTCGAAAAGGGCAAATTGAACGCAGCTACTAGTAAACTAACACTGATAAAAAGTAAACACCCCCTCTTTATTTCTCCTCACCCCTATCTTGATGAAATCGAAGGAGACCTGACGCATGCGCAAAAGCGCTGAAGGTTCTCGGAAACAAAAACAGACAGTAATCAGTCTTACTACGTAATTGTTTTTCTTAAAAATTGTTTGTTGTTGTTCTGGATTTCAGTGCCAACAGAATGTAGTTACTATAAACATCTCCTTAACAATTCAGTTTGCGATTTCTTATGTGATAGTGAGAATACAGTTTAATTCAAACGTTAACTAAAGTCCTCCTAGCGAAAGAATGACTCTGACCTTGAACTACAACAATGATCTCTTAATCATTCCAGGACTGAAGTTTGTATAGAGAAACTATTCACAATCACCAATCAGAAGCCAAGCACTTTCCCGCCATAAACACTGACATATACAATCGATTCAAATTCTACTATTGCGACATCTGGTGGCCACGGTCGTTCTTTGGTTTGCCCGAATATAATCGAAGTTTAGTTGTAGTAGTTTCTAATAGTTCTTTTAATTAATTAGATAATTGGTATTATTAACAATAACAATCATAATCAACGTGAATAAATGCTTAATTAATGGCATTACAAGATTTGCCACGAAATATTCAGCATTTTGAACCGAAAGCACTGAGGACTTAACAATGAGTGTTAATCCCTTTAACTAATCCACTAATTCCGCGTGCTTTGATACGATTAAAATTAATCGGATTCAATCAACTTCAGTAAGTAACCAATTAGCTTTTCAAAAAATAACAAATTTCTACAATGTATATATTTATATATATACAGTAAAAAACTTAAAAGAAAAGTAAAATAAAAATAAAAACTAAAAAAAGTTTAACACATTAAAAATTTGAAACAAGGACCGGTTTCGCCTTTGTAACAGAGCATTCTCAACTTATCAACTTAGAGTTGAGAATGCCCTGTTACAAAGGCGAAACCGGTCCTTGTTCCAAATTTGTAATGTGCTAAACTTTTTTAGTTTTTATTTTGTGTGTCGGCGTTATTTATTTTAAAAGTAGAATTTTCTTCTTTTGTGTGTTTTTTTATAAAATAAAAATTAGACCACCATTATCAGCAAAAAAGGCACTAAGTTCTTGCAAAAACTTCTTATTTAATTAAGTATCAAAGGAAAATACAGTGCGTGATTTCTTTACAGCTTACAATACTTTTGTTGAAAGAGATGATGTCTCGTGAAGATCTTGAGGGTCACCGCCCCCCACTCAATACCAAGCCCATTCAGTGTAACTAAGGGCAGAAAGAAAACTATTTGGTGGGGCCAATCACTGCTCCAAAGGAAACAGTCTAATTTTGTCTTATAAGTTGACAAATACAACAGGAACAAGGAAAAAATAAACTGGTTCATATTGTACATGAAATCATATCGACCCCGTACATATATCATTTTTGGCCACTTACTTGTGAAATAGAAATGAGCGCAGACCGGAAGTCGTGTTTCTCACCACTTCTACAAGCCATAAGTAATTCCTCATGTATGTCCGATTTGTATTTTGGGCTGTAGAGCTCGCGATAGATCTCGTTCTTGAAGTCGAATTTTTTCCCGGAACTCGTATTTTTCCGCACTTTCCAATAAGACATGACTCATGTCTGTACAACTTATAGTTTGGGCTATGTAGATGGCGACGGGCGAAAGGATAGAACCTTCTTAAAAGCTCCCCCGCCTCCTTTACACTTTGTTTATGGGGTCAATAATAAAAAAGGGACCATCTTAAGAAGATAACAAGCCATCTCCAGGAATCCAACAAACTACATCCAAGCCAAGATTAGGGTTGTAAAATTAATAGTCCAGATCATTGACTTCGACTGAATATGGTTACGATAAAAATAATCGAAACCCTGTCTTGCTAAGAATTTTATTATTTAAAATGAAAAATGTAAACCATATTCATTTTTAGCGGTCCCATGTTACAATTAACGTAGGGAACCACTATTGCTTTTGCGTTGTCTGTCTGTCACACTGTATGTCACACTCTGTAGCGGCCAAACGGTTAGAGATACTAGAATGAAACTTTCACCATTGTGTTCAGTATCAAAAAGTAGGTGACCATGTAAAAAAAATCAGACCTGTAGGACCACTCCCTGACCCTCCAAATTAACGTTTTCCATAGCAGTGTTATTAAGAATAATAACAATTAACAGTAATAATAATGATGCTTCCTACATAACAATACTAACAATTGCTAACAGGACGTCATTGTTAATATTTACAAACGTATTGTTTCATAAATTCTTCAACATATCCAAATGATGCACTAAGCATTGTATTAGCGGCCCCTAGATTACAGCTTGCCTGTAAAACATAAAGGAACGGTCTTGCATTTATATGCTCTTGCTTTTAATTATTTTGTTTATACAATTGTGCATATTATGGGACCGCTTTGCTTTTGACACTGTCTAAAAGCATTAATTACCTTGTTCTATCACACAATACGTTAATTCTTTTTTTTAATGCCATTTATTTTAAAAATGTCAAAATTGGCTGATTGTCATTATGTTTCTAAACACTTTTTTCAAATCATTAATAATAATAATAATTCATTTCTATTAAATCTTAAACAGAACAGAATCGACTAGAAGAAACTCTTGTTACTGTAGAGCTAAAAGAAAAAAAAGTAAATCCCATTTTTTCTCCCTAATTAAGTCATAATCTCCACGTAGATTCCTAATGACTTCTCAGAATTAATCTAAATTAACTACCAATAAGAGGTGGGCTTTTATAAAACTTTTTTTATGGAGCCTAATCGTTACTTCCAATTAGGGTTCCTCCATTAGAGTCCAATCATACGTAACCGACTGACCTTCCAGCCACGTTAATGCACTAGCTTCATTAAACCACACATTCCTCCATCTTTCAAATTAACAATTAAATGTATGAATCTACAAGCTTTTGAATCAGCCTGAATTGCGGTAAGACAAAGAATGCGGAGGTGAGTAAGTGGCATGTATCTCATTAGATTCTTCTAAAGCATTTCTTTTTTCGTCTTCTTTGCTTGTTCTATATTTTTTTTTTATTTAAATGAAAGAACACAGTGTCGTATCATCTGGTTTTTTTTTTGGTTTTTTTGTTTTGTTTTTAAAGATACTTCGATATCATCTTTGTCTGTGATATAGTTTTCCAGATCTGTCTGTGTCTAACGCACTTCCTTTGTGTTTAGAAAATAATTTTATTTATTTAAAATGACATACAGTAGAGTCCCGATTATCCGAGTTAACGTGGACCAAGACTAACTCGGATAATCGAAAAACTCGGTTAAACCGAAAATCGTAAATAAAATAAATCGTATAGGTTTAAAAGTATATTTTAACAAATAAAAAAGTTATACAGATACATCACATGCAATTCATATTGAAAGGGTTCTTTTACTTAAAAAAGTCCTTAATTGTTTTTTGTTTTACATTATTTTGGCGTTTTTCTGCAGCAATGTTTCGGCATTTTTTTAAGGATAACCCAGGATAACCCAGGATAACCCATAGTCTTATGACCCAGGGAGTCATATGACTAGACCAGGGTTTCTCAACCTTTTTTTTACACATGGACCCTTTTTCCCTTCTTTCTTTTTTGGTGGACCCCCTCACAGCTAAAAAGTAAAGGGATTATATTAATAATCAACGAAATAGTAAATGATTATGCTTTATTTTGAATGAAAACTAATTTAATGTAAATAAATTATTCTGCAGTGGTAAATAATACATATTCTACACACTTGTAAATAATTCATTATAAACCATTTTAAAATATGTGTGATTCAATGAGATCCCTGTGGACCCCGAAGAATATTACATGGACCCCCAGGGTCCATGTGGACCCCGGTTGAGAACTCCTGGACTAGACGAACGAAGATTAATTTGCGAAAAAAAAATCCTAGAAATATTTGATAGCTCGGTTAAAGCGGAAACTCGGATAATCGAGGCTCGGATAATCGGGGTTTTACTGTGATCTACGACCTCTGATCGGCGCTTATCACAAGGTCGCGGGCTCATCTATCCTCTCAGATAGAGGAGAACGCAATAGTGTATTTTTCCTTTGCATTATTTATAATCTAACACTATTTTCCAAACGAAAAATACACTAACAAAGAATAAAACTTCAATTAAAAATACTCTATCTCAACTTAAAGCCGTCACGTTGTTCTCCCATCATTGTTGACGGGACGGATACACTAGTTTTGTAATAACTGTGTTAGGGACGACATCTCTTCTTGCAAAACCTTGAAAAAGTATATACTCCCTCCGTCCGAAAATATGGTTTATATTTTAAAACATGTTGAAAATTATTGAAGCAGCCAAAAATTTGGTAATCTAGCAACGCAGTTAAAATAATTTTGTATTTTGAATTTTATGAGTAAATACTGTCAATACACTTAACCTACTTAACTGAAATTGCAATTTCTTCTAAATGTATATTATATATTCGGACAAAAATGATTTTCAGATTTTACCATATTTTCGGACGGAGGGAGTATCATTTAACATTATCTTTACTCGCTTGAATTTGTTAAGATAGTCTATGATAAATTACAGTCGGACCTCGATATAAGGTCACCCCTTGGGACCTCGCGA
The DNA here is from genome assembly GCA_023159025.1 of Thereuonema tuberculata. Classification (NCBI taxonomy): domain Eukaryota; kingdom Metazoa; phylum Arthropoda; class Chilopoda; order Scutigeromorpha; family Scutigeridae; genus Thereuonema; species Thereuonema tuberculata. The sequence continues at coordinate 22,127 of JAFIDM010072620.1, forward strand.
AAGTGACCTTATAAGCGGGTTGACCTTATAACCGATTCATACGCATTTGTCAATAAATAAGCATTATATAATACAGTATAATTCTTTGTAAAATTTAATACGTACAAAAATATCAGTTTATTAGGTTATAATTTTTTAATTTACTTGAACCAATTAAAATTAATGGAATCAGAAAGAAATTATTTTTTAAAAATTTTAATTCGGAAAAAAGTTGTATACAAATAGTACAAGTATGCTCAAGCAAAGTACTGATGTACAACTTAAAATAATTATATAAGTTATTTAAAATAATCCATAATACAGGACTGTCGCGATTTTGGTTTCATCTTTTGTACAATTTGTAAGTTTTGTAGTTTCTGAAAATGTAATGCTCTGAGTGCTTCTGCTTGTGTCACCGCTTCACTGTCGTTATCCTTACTTTCTAATGCATTGGAATCTAAAACATGCGAAACAATTTCGAAATCGAAGCTTGAGAAGTGGTAGCAATTTCATCATCAATTCTCACATATTCACTTTCCCCTTCTATAGCACAGCCGCGATTTCTGAGATCTTGTATTAACACAGGTAAAGGAATATCGTCTTCATCATTTTTTTTTCCTAGAGTTTAAGGGGATGAAGTGCTTTGTGAAAAAGCTGTCCCCTCCGTCAGTGAGAGAAATGATGCCGATAAAAGATCGTACCGATGGAAAAATTCTTGGAATTGAATCAGTGTGGCAGTGAAATCACAGACAAAAGTGATATTATATGCGATTACGGTATTTAAGACCTGACCATATATCCGATAATCCATATCAAAGAATTTCTATTCAATGAGCAGGTACTTTGGAAAAGTGACCTTATATGCGGGTGACCTTATATCGAGGTCCGACTGTACTTGTCTTTTCATTCGTTTCCGGTAAAATTTACTCATTTTTCTAGTTCCAAGAACAGATTTAGACTGTTTTTCGGATGACTGCTTATGTGTTTGTCTAAGTCTACGAGTTAGAATCTTGTTGTCAAATAATTCCGAAAAATATTGCAATGATTGATCTACGCCATATCTCATACTAGAAGACTTCAGTTTATCATATAAATCTGAGTAGACTTTAAAGTTTATAGTAATTAAATAGGGTTAATAAATCCTAAATACAGGGTTCCAATAAATATTACGCTGAATTACATCAAACTTCACATTGAACCCTTTTGTCATTATTTTGTACACAGATGGTGTTTTGACCTTGTAAATCCATTCTGTTACAAAAGAGTTAAAATACTGCGTCCGAAGCAGGTCAACACGAATTTTCAGAAACTTCCTGTGCTGTGTATTGTTTACTTGTTATTTAATTATGGCGCTTAAAGCCATTTTGTAGACATTTATAGATAGTGCAAGCATTATTCTTTCTGTGGTGGCAATAATGCTACCTTAAACATTGAATTTAATAATTAAGTGTACCTTCGGAATCTTCATTAGATTATGGTTAATTGTAAGAGCTCTATGGGGTTTAGAGGCCAAAAGAGAATAACTGAATATCAAGTTCCGGAATTTCATGAATATTAGTACAATGAAAACAAGAACTGACCTTGAAGTCGTAAAAAGCCATTTAGTATAAAAAACATTGGTCCTTCTTGTGCATTAATATTAATAAAATTCACCAAGTAAGACTTGACAGTCTCTTGGTAAAATGCTGCAATTGTTTCAAACTTTACATCAATTCTAAAACTTAATAAAAAACAGTAAAAAAATAATTAAAAAAGTAGCATTAAAATAGTAACATTAAAAGTAACGGTCTTACGTTCGAAGATGTTCACAAAAGTAATGAAAAATGAAAATAAATTGTAACAGGTTGTTTGTAATTATTTTTAGAAATCATTTATTTTTCTGTATTTTTGTAGAAATTATTTATCTGTGTTTATCTATATTCATTTTTATCCTTAACCATTATTTATTCCTTTGCATTTCTTAATTACTGATGTTCTGTTTATTTTTAAATTCTTTACCGTTGCAGCCGTTGAATCAGTTAATTTAGTTCGTTAGGTTTTTATCCAATCATTATGTATATTTTTAATTACTTAGCCAATCAAATCAAGCTTTGTAAATATTATTAAAACCAATGTTTTTCATTTAATAAAGTAATTCATTTAGTTCCAGAACTTGACTCGTTGTTTCTCCATCTCAACGACTCTCCCACAAACAACATTACAATATCAAAAACGAAATTAACGTTATTATTCCAAATATGTATTTTTTTTCCTTGATTCACTTAAGTCGTATGTCCTTACTCTTATTTTGTTTTAATATTTAGGTCTCTCTCTTTCTTCTACGTATCGCTACCATCTCATCACATCCTATTTCTGATATGTCGGAGATAGGCCTAACCGTTATCCCATTGAAGAATCTAATTAGCGATGGTTGTGGCTTTGACGTCAGTTGGACCAGAACAAAGTTCCTCATTCGTGTCACAAAAGCGACGTCCACCACTGACCTTTATTTCTCTGTTTCCGTTCCTAGTCTAATTTTCTACCTCAAGACCTACATGTTCATGTCATCCATCTATGAAAGCCTTCGACATCAAATATTCGTAACATCGCCTCGCACTGATTCGGACCTTTGAGCTTGACCGCATCTTAAATCCCAACACAGGATTATCCGCAAAGCAATTTTTTTTTTAGATTTACGACGAATAGACGCAGAAAAACAAAATAGGCCTAATTTGATGTGGAAGATACCTACATTTAATTAGGGGAATTATTATTTATTAAATTGCATATTTTATTGAATTTTTGTTTTTGTTGATTTAATATGTTGATTGAAGCCTTCAGTGAACCAGATACAAAAGATGGGAATATATTCGTTTCTCATTGCTTTTCGCAGGACGATTAAAAACGGTTTCTAGAACTCCGAGGGAAGACCTTTTCTATCGATTGCGGAGAGTGGGGGCCAGTGGATGAAATATTCATTCCATAACTGAAGAGTCGAACCGAAACCAGTAGCATTATCGCGATTTTTCACTGAAGATTTTATGAAGAAAAAAATACATCTTTAGATGTAGAAATTTAACGTGTGTAAAATTAATGGTGTAGTTTTAAGAAAGGCCAAACACACAACAATTAAAACCTAAAAACACATTAAAATCTCGACCAGGTTTCGATCGGATCTGCCCATCTTTTTCAAGTTGAAAAAGACTTGAAAACGATCGGCAGATCCGATCGAAACCTGATCGAGATATTGATGTGTTTTATGTTTTTTGATTATTATGTGTCTGGCCTTCTTTAAAACTACACTAACAAATATATCTTTCTGTAAATTAAATGGTTATTATAAAGGAATAAAAAGGGGGTAGAAATTTCACGTTTCTATGCACGTTAAATTTACTATTATTATTATTATCATACCATTATTTAAATGGTCATTTTTTAAAACTATTCTTCCCATATAAGAATCAGAAGAACGGTCTTCTGAATTTTTCAATATAAAAATTAGCGCGGATTATTTCAAATCTTTAAGTTGGATATTACGGTTCAACAGCTGAGGAATTTTTTTTTTTTTTTTTTTTTAGCAGTCCCACTACAGGCCAAAGCTGACCCTGGGGGTCGCGGGAGGTCAGGCTCCCAGCGCTACGTGACCAACGGGACTAAGTTGGGGTCGGATGGTCAGCCCGACGCCCGCCCTCCTTTTACTCCCGGGAAAGAAACCCGGTACCCATGCTACAGAGGTCTGGGTAGACCCTAGGACCCGTTTGGAGGAGAAAGAAGCGTGGAAAAATCCCCGCCCTCCGCCCAGGCCGGGAATCGAATCCCCCATCTCCAACCCGCAGCCGAGCGAGCTGAGAAAAATAAAAGTCTAAAAAAATTTACTTTTAATTTTAATTTTTAATAACATTTATTTCAATTAATAATAAAAAAAGTAACTGGTATAACATTCATATTTTACTGTCTTCATAAGCTAAGGATTTTTATTAAATTACCTAACTGGCTTAGCAAACAAAAAAAAAGAATACAAAGAACTGTTTTAAAAATCTGCAGGATTTAAAATGGTAATACACGTTATATTTCAAAGAAAAAAAAAATCTTCTGTGCTTCTGCTATTTTGCAAATTAGATATTTCTTTCAAATTAAATAATATTTGAGAAAGCTGTTTGCGAATTTTGTAATAGAAACTTATTGACAGTTTACGTAATAAAGATTAATATACAGGGTAATTCAAAATTCCCTGTACAAACTTTGAAGTTCGGTTCTACTCAGTAAGATAAACAAAAAGTTCAAATAAATATGGGTCTAGGCATGAATAGTTTTCGTGAAAACCGTAGTTTTCATTATTCAGTGTATGGTTGTTTGTTGGCACAGTATGATGCGATGAAGTGTATTTCAAAATATTCATAATTAAACAGATATACAAAATAGAGAAAGATTGATTTAATAAACGGTGTTGAAAAACAAAACAATTAATTGGGTCCACAAATGACCAACCATACATTGAATAATGAAAAAATATGTGATTATTTTTCCTGAGGGAACAGTTTTTCCCGAAAACTGTTCATTTCCGGACTCATGTTTATTCGATTTTTTTTGTTAGGTTCTACTACTCAGGAAGACAATCTTTAAAGTTTGTACAGGAGATTTTGGATCATCCTGTAGATATACAGGGTGTACCTGAAATGTGCTGCCAAACTAAAAGGTTGTATTCAATCATGCAAAACAACGAATAAATGTCATATAAACATGGGTCTGGAAATGCTTTATTTCCAAGATATAAACGATGCAACAATAGAGGGGTGTTGGCCATACAGTCGCTCAGTTTCACAGAAAGTGCTCGAAATGTCCTCCACCAGCCGCAATGCACGCAACACAACATCGTTCCATCGACTGCCGAACACGGTCGAAGATTCCAGGTACACGTCGAATTGTGTTGCACCCATCCACTATGCGATCATGCAGTGCGTGGGCGTCAGGAACCGGTGTGGTGTACACTAATGCTTTAAGATAACTCCATACGAAAAAGTCCAGAAGGTTTAAATCAGGGGAACGAGCAGGCCATGATTACTGAGGAGCAATTTAATGACTCTATGATACGACGTAAAGGCCAACACCTCTGTATCATCGTTCATATCTTGGAAATAACGCGTTGCCAGACCCATGTTTATATGACATTTATTCGTTGTTTTGCATGATTGAATACAACCTTTAAGTTTGGCAGCACATTTCAGCACATTTCAGGTGATTCGAAATCACCCTGTATATATTTTTTTTTTTCGCATTATTGAATTTGACAGATATCTCTTAGCTAATCCTTTAACTTTCTTAGTATGTCCTTCATTTGATCAGTTTTTAATAATTATGTTTTTTTATTCATCTAAATGGTTTTTTTTTACTTTATCTTGTAAGATTTAAAGTTGCGAAGTCTTCCCCGAAAGATTAAGAAAAACTTTTTTTCAAAATCAGAAAAAAAAAAAAATATGATCTGAACTGGGAAGCGTTTTTTAAGAATTATTGTTAAATATTTTAATATCTCAGAGAAGTTAGTACAGTTTTAATGACAATATATTCGTTGAATTGTTCATTTAACATCTAAATCTGACTTAAGATTTCAAATCTTTCCTTTTATTTTATTATTTTTCCCCCTCCCGCCAAGACAGTGAAAACAAGTTTCTTTCCCAAAAATTTATATCCAGTAGATTCTTATTATTTTGGAATCTGTATTTTTTTTTTTTTTTTTTATTAATAGTCTTTTTTTTTCCTTAGATGTTACGATTAATTAATCTCAATAAAGTAGGTTAACTACTCGTGATTAATTATAAAGAATTGTTTTGTAAATTTCGACCAAATACAAAGTTACAAAAAAAAAAATGTCCTTCATTACTTCCAATTTCACGCTAACAGCAAATAGCGCCGTAACCCACTTTTTTTTTCTCTTTTAAATGGAGGTGATTTATCAAATTCTATATAACTGTTCTTTTTTAATTTATAAATCCTTACACAATATTGATCATTAATCCAACAGTCCTAAAAGTTATTCTTTTTCAAATATCTGCCCTTTGGTTTCAATTGATCTTTCTTCTGATGATCGCCAACTAAGCGAGAAACAGATGTCTTGGATGTCGTTTGTAAACATTACCCGTTTTAATTATCTTTCTTCAGTTCATTCAGCTGCAATATTTGTAGATCTTTTTACTTCAGGTTTGTCATTGACTAGATGATGTTTTCAGGTTTCAGGCAAAAGAAGGTGGTAAATTAGAACAAAGTGTTCATATTAAATAAGATGTCTGCTAAGCAGCCCTGACTAGGAGTTGATGAGTCACGATTAGCGTATTGGCCCAATCTTAAAAACCAAGGCACAATTCAGTATTTTAGTAGCAAATTGTATTCTCATCTTTCGATAAAATAGCTGTAATAATTAAATAACGATTCTGGTATTCAAACAGCCTGTGATGGTGGAATTTTTACCTGTTACTAACAGAGCAATGATGTGCAAAGAAATGTTCTTTGTTTTATAAAGGCAATTACTTATATAATTAATAATCAGCAATTAATTCATACAAGGATATTGTATCTATACATACATAATTACATACGTTATTTTTTACTCCAGATTAGATAGAAAATAATATTAAGATGAACAAATGCAAATGTAATTAAGAAAATATAAAACAAATCACATAATAATAATAATAAGAATCACTCTCACGTAAGCTGTATTGGGACCGTCCCATTCACACAGACAAAACCATACATCACAGCAGACCTGGCATCACACTTGTTGATAAGGTCAAGAAACAGACCAACCTCATTGATATTGCAGTGCCTATCAGCAAGAAGTAAATACAAAGACCTAGCACATGAGCTCCTGAATCAGTGGAGGCATGACCGAGTATGTGTTGTACCCATCGTCTTGCCCGCCACTGGTCTGGTGCCTCAAACGTTGCACCAGTCTCAGTACTGTAGGACTTCACAAAAACACTTATACACAACTCCAGAAGGCTGTGGACTCAACACAACACGCATAGTTAGGAAATTTATCACACATCCATAACCATTTTTGCAGTATTTTACACTTGGCAATATGTGCTTAGGTTTTTGACCCTCCATTTTATCTTTGCTGGGGAAACCCACGGTTTGAAATATTTACATAATAATAATAATAATAATAATAATTTTTTTTTTTTTTTAATACACTTGGCAATATGTGCTTTGGTCCTTGACCCGTCATATTGTCTTAGCTGGGGAATCCCATGGTTTGAAACTTTTTCGATATAATAATAATAATAAAACGTGATAAATCTGATAAACGAATGCCTGTACTTAACAATACTAACTTGTAAGCAAATTTTTATAGCATATTTTGTTGTTTGCTAGATGCACACTACTTCTCGTTATCTTTCTGTGATTTATTGTGATGTCACATGACCTATTCTCCGTTGACTACAAACGTAAGATTGCAATACAGAGAAACCGTTCCATATTAATATAAAATCTACTCGTTCCATTAAACTTGAAACATACATACCTGAAATATTCCACCAACAGTCCTCATGTACCCCTGCTGTTCAATGAACGTGACTGCAATTGGTGATATAAGGATTGTTTCATAAATATACCACTTCTCTATTGACATCGGCTTGTGAAATGGTCTCCGTTGGTTTAGTTTCATGTCAGGTTTGAGGTCAAAGTTTCATCTCGGGCAATAATTTGAGAAAGAAATATATCGTCTTCTGAAGCATGCATTGGAACAATATATACAGGTAGTGATGTGTTAGCTTATTTTGCCCTACAGGGACGGAAATGTCCATGCTTACGGTAAGTTATATAAAAAGTGATGCTATGGCTACAAAAAAAAGTCTCCAAAATATAGAAAAATATCCAACTTCTAGAAAATTCTGAGTAAACTTTTGATGCTTTTTATTTAAAGTTGAAAATGATTGTCTTGACATTTTTAGTTTCCACTTGACCTTCAGAGTCCTTCAGAATTCTTTCCTAACAATTCTACAAACATTCCCAAATCTTTTATGATTTGTTGGAAAATTTCGCGTTATTATTTTTTAAATTGTAGTTTTCATTAAATTAAAAAAACAAACTACATTTGAATAAGTAAATTATAAAAAAAGAAGCCTACGCATTTAATTAAAATAAGGACATAGTAAAACAAATGAATATAATTTTGTGCTAAAAACTTAAATTTAAAGGCGACCCATAATAATAATAAAACAAGGTAATTAATGCTTTTAGACAGTGTCAAAAGCAAAGCGGTCCCATAATATGCACAATTGTATAAACAAAATAATTAAAAGCAGGAGTATATAAAGGCAAGACCGTTCCTTTATGTTTACAGGCAAGCTGTAACTTAGGGGCCGCTAATACAATGCTTAGTGCATCATTTGGATATGTTAAAGAATTTATGAAACAATACGTTTGTAAATATTAACAATGACGTCCTGTTGGCAATTGTTAGTATTGTTATGTATGAAGCTTTAGTATTATTACTGTGTTAATTGTTACCATTATTACTAACACTGCTATGGAAAACGTTAATTTTGGGGTCAGGGAGGGATCCTACAGGTCTGATTTTTTTTACGTTGTCATCTACTTTTGAATGCTGAACACAATGGTGAAGGTTTCATTCTAATATCTCTAACCGTTTGGCCGATACAGAGTGTGACAGTATGGTATACAGACAACACATAAGCAATAGTGGTTCCCTATGTTAACTGTAACATGGGACCGCTAAAAAGGAAGTAAGTTATATTAACGTAAGGAAAAAAAAAATTAGGAAAAAAAAATAAAATAGCGTTGGAAAATAAGAAAAAAAAAAAAAGAAAACCATGCCAACCTCGAGAAAAAAAAGATTAAGAGAAAAAAAAAATATAGATTTACAGATTTGAACCAACAACCCTCAGTGTATATATATCTGAGATCTTAAGTATGAAGCTATAGCTGACAACTGAAATGATACGGAAGCATTTCTAACATTTAAGCAAACAGCCAAAATCCAATGAAAATTATGCCAAATATCTAGAACATTGGGGGGGGGGGGTACCTTGAAAATACCCTGTTCCTAAGTTGTTTGGGCCTCTGAACTCGACGGTGATGTCCGTTTGTGGATCCAATCTTTCTCTCGGGACTTTTTAGGGTGGGTACAATGACAAATATCTCGAATGGGGGGGGGGTCTTGGCCTCTGAAAATACTCTATTCCTATGTTGTTTGGACCTCTGAACACTATGGTGAAATCCGTTTGTCGATTTGGCTTTCCGTTCGGGAGTTGTTAGGGGTGGACATACACGGACGGACGTACAGGACAAACGCAATAGCTATGGATTTTAGTCGCTATGACAATAGCTCCCATATATAGCTAATAACAATAACCGAACGGTTTCTCACGTGTCCTGACGATGCATATTAGACACGTGAGAAACAGATCGGTTTTTACTACTTTACTATATCCTTATTTGAATTAAGCGTGTAGGCTTCTTTGTATCGTCTTTTGTATCATCACTAAACCATTGATATTCAAAGTGAGGCAAGAGGTGGTACATGAGAAAAATTTGCCGGAGTGTTTCACATTTTTCATTCTTTTAAATAAATTATGTTGGAAAGTTTTTGTTCATTTAATAACTTTTTTAAGATAAGAAATAAGTAATGTATTTGTAAAATTAAAACTTATTGTGTAATTATTAAAAAATATTAAACTTTAAATATATTAGATGTAAGTTATGTAATTTATTTAAGATGCTTGCCCTAAGCCATAGAATTTTAAATGAAAACATCGCTCCTTAAATCTTCAAAACATCTTTATATCTTCTCTATATTTCTATCCTCTTAACGAGAATTTTCTTCAGGAGAAAAAATAAAACTCTTTCTTATATTTCAAAACCAGAAATGAAGCATAATAATCAAAATAAAAGAATACAATAACGTTACAACATAATACATCATTATTAATTATTAATTAAATAAATGCAATCACAATAAAAGAATATACAATGTTACTACATAATTTCTTATCATTATTAATTAATTGCAATCACATTTTTTTGAAATTTAAACAATCTTAAATGAAAGAAGTTTAACGTGCCCGAATAATTCAAGAAAAATATCAATCGGAAGGCACAAAGCTAAAGTTAGGATTCGCACTTCGAGTTGTCATCGGGAAGAGACTGGGACGGACCGTTTCGTCCTCATTAGGACTCCTCAGCCAGCCAAACTCCTCCGATGACAACCCAGAAAGTGCGCCCGGTGTAATAGTATCCCGACTCTCGCACCCGAGAATGGGATCTCCCACCGAAGAAATCCTAACCATAAATTAAAAAAGGGGGGGAATACAAAACTTCCTTGTCCTGCATTAAAGCAAGCACAAAAGGAATTTAAACAATCTTCTTTTATAATTTTACAATATTAATTAATAACGTTAATACATAACTTCTTGTCATTATTAATTAACTGCAAACACATTTTTTAAATTTAAACAATCTTCTTTTATAATTTTACAATATTAATTAGGTTAAATTTTAATTTAATTGTAAAATTATAAAAGATGATTGTTTAAATTTCAAAAAATGTGTTTGCAGTTAATTAATAATGATAAGAAGTTGTGTAGTAAAGTTATTAATATTATAAAATTTTAAAAGAAGATTGTTTAAATTTCAAAAAAAATGTGATTGCAATTAATTAATAATGATAAGAAATTATGTTGTAACGTTATTGTATTCTTTTATTTTGATTATTAAGCTTCATTTCTGTTTTTGAAATGTAAAGAAAGAATTTTATTTTTTCTCCTGAAGAAAATTTTCGTTAAGAGGATAGAAATATAGAGAAGATATAAAGATGTTTTGAAGATTTAAGGAGCGATGTTTTCATTTAAGTATAGGAGAGTTAAGATGCCTAGAATTTTATTTAAATATAGGTAAATTAACTACTTTGAATTATGCACCAATAAATTTGGAGTTCACAGTTAAAGATAAATTATGTCTGAGGGTAAACGAATAAAAAAAAATAAAATGTTGAATACCACTGCACTGGACGATTTGTAAAAGCCTTTGACATTCGTTTTGCTTAAAGAATTCTCAATCTTCGTGCTTCAGATGCACATTCTTAGCAATCAAATTGCACCAATCACAGAATTATAAATGCCCTCACACCTCTGATCACGTGAAGCGGAAATAATTATAATCTCATCCATTAAAACAAAAAGAGATGGGGGCAGGGGGACGGGTTTCTTATTAACAAATAAAAAAATACAATAAAAAATGCCAGTTCCACTTACAGTTCCACGTTGCTTTAGCGAATCTGACGACGCAATCAGTCACGCCAATGATTCCGTAGTCCTATTAGAAATGCATTCCAAATAGATTTACAGTACAGCTATCAAACACTGTTGAAGGTTTGGTCAAAGATTTATAACATCCTTAACATGCATCGAAGAATTAGGTCAGATAAACAAACAGAGAATCAATTTTAAATAGAAGTATGCGTATTGAAATGTAGTTTCTCAGGAAAAACTGAAACTTAGTGACTTAAATTCAAAATTTGTTTTTGGTATACTGTATAATTAGGGTGACTAGACGTCCCGGATGGTGTAGCATACTCCCGGATTTTAGTGCAGTGTCCGCTTCAGTATATGTCCGAAAAATGTTGCGGGTTTTGTAAATAGAGGACTTGAATTTTCCTAGTACCAGTCCAAATATAAAGATGGCGATATTTTTGTGGGATCAGAATAAATACGTTCAATAATTAATCGTGCGCTCAAGGAATATATTTTTACGGAACCCGCGCGCGTGCATTACACATATCGCGCAGAATTAATTTAAGTTCCAATACTTAATAAATTTAAGTATTTGTGCAAAGTGGTTGCAAGATAGACGATGGAATAAGAATTATTAAGTTAATTGCCTGAAATAAAACGTATTGAGCGTCAAAGTTGTCTTGTCTCGGTTGACATTGGAAAAATCTGGTCAGCCTACGTGTAATCACCAAAACTATCACCAAAACTATCAATATATATATATTGGTCTTAAATTGCCACCAACGCTAACTTTCCAAAACCTTCAGTAGAAGATGACTCAGCTAAGCGTTAAAATCAATTGGCTGGACTTAATCAAAAAAAAAAAATAATAATAAATAAATAAATAAATAAATAAATAAATAAATAAAAATTTAAGCCTAAAAACTCACGTAATGTGCAAGCGCCATTTTGGGATTTATCAAAAACAAATTATCTATGAATTATAGATAAATAGATTTATAGATAATGTAAAACAGATAATATATTATTAGGGTTAGGCAGACGTAGCCTGTGCTTTTTCTCTCCCAAGACTTCTTTGTATTAATTGAATACATAGATTAGGAGACATTAAAAGAATTCATTGCCATATCAAGAAAGTTATAAGATGTATTTATGTTTTACATGCCTTAATTAAAAATGTGTGTGTGTTTACGATATTAGAGAGGACTAGTACGTTTAGTTTTAATATTAGCTAGATAAGTAAATATTTAGTATAATTTATCCATGAAACTGTCTCCGGAAGTTACAAAAGCATGATTTTATTTATTTATTTACATCTGGGACGTTATTTATGTAGGAAATCAAGAAAGGCTAAATAACTCTAAGTACCTGCAAATCAATTAAATTCCGTTAATTATTTAATCAAATTAAAACAATTTATTAAAAAAAAGAATCACTAGATAACCCTTAATGCCTGCTTTATTAAGCGAAGTTTATTTTGCGTTGTTCATTTATTCTTTTCATTGTTGATTGTTCTTTTGTTTTACTGACAAACTTAATCGAATGATTTCCTTGAATACAGGAGCTTTCTCAGAATACAAGTTTATCTTCATCTGTCTGTTATGGATTGTTGAAGAATTAACTCAACCAGAACTCTCAATCGGAACCACTTTTCGTGGATTGCTTAAGAAAATACCTTTCTTTCTTTCTTTCTTTCTTTTTCTCTTTCCTGAGCATTACTACGAATTTTATCGAAAACTTGAAATATCAAAGGACGGTAGATTTTTAAAAAATACTTTAAATTATTTATGCAAACGAATAATTTAATATTTAATAGTCCAAGGAGAGAAAATCTTAGAAGTAATATGGCCAGAATATCCGCGGTATCGAAAAATTACTCTACCAAAAAAAAAAAAAAAAAAAAAAAAAACTCTTTCTCGAATAAATACGAATACACTGAGTTGCTGTACATTGAGATGCATTATCTATTGCAGGAATGTGGTTGGGGCAGTGGCGTATATAGAATATATTTTCGGGGGGGGGGGGGG